>JASDQU010503582.1:12731-51455 GCA_032191745.1 Picea mariana
ACACTTTGTTTAGTTTCGGAAGAATGGCCCAGGGTGGGGAATAGTCCAGGAGAGTCATTCCTTAGGGCAGACTCATTCTCTCCAGGTTATACTTTGTTAAGTGTCGGAGGAATGGCCCAGGGTAAGGAATGGTCCAAATATTTCTCGAGGGTAGACTCATTCTCTCCAGGTTACAATTTTTTTAGTGTCAGAGGAATGGCCCAGGGTGAGAAATGGTCCAGGATCAGAAATAAGAAATAATCCTTCTTCCTTGGTTGAGAAGAATGGGGCAGATAGCCCATTGTTGATATTCTATACTGAGGACAGACACTCTTTCAGATCTCATAGACGTGAGTGAAAGATTGGCCCAGTTGATTCAATTTTTATCATAACATTGTTTCTATGCAGGATGCTCTCAGATGTTTGTTATGAAGACTATATGACAGTAGATGAGGACTACTACGGTGAATATGTTTCACCGTTTGTAACCATACGTTGCTGATCAAGTACTTATATATTACTTGATGTGGTAGTGAACCATTGGATTGTAGTTATGTACTACTATGAATAGACACATGTGTGTTCTATCCTTGTTCTAATTGACTTGAAGACTATCAACATTTTATTGGAGATAATGATCATTAAGATGAATGATGAACATAGATTTTCCAGACAGAAAACAGTTCAGAGATTTTACTCCTCTTGTATCACTCTATGGTGAGAGTGACTTATCCAACATCATATCTAACTACTCATATGAAGTATGGTTTTGAGAGATGATGCAACTGATGGTGATGGTGATGCTCATGATCTAATCATGAAATAGTCTAGATGACTATATTGATGCTACTGGGTAAATGGTATGTTTTGTGCTCAAGTCCATTACCTGTGAATACCTCTCTAGCTAGGAGGGAGTGTTAATATTATGGTAGCTGCGGGAGGTATTTACCCCCACATGTGAACCTAATGAGAATAGAAGACTCTGAGAAGCAAGAGAAACCCTAATGAGTTGGCTAATAACCCTAAAAGCCTTGTCGGCTCAAGAAGATAATTTATATTAGGCTATTAGCCTCCAAGAGAAGAAGTCAACCAGAAATTATAATAATATACTTAACAAACACTTATCCAGAAGGAGAAGTCGGCCCCAACGAAACTGGCAGAACCACTATAAATATAGGGTGCCAGTTCTCATTTGTCACATCTCAGAATTGCAGTTCTGCAGTTTGGTGCGCACTGCAGTTGCAGTCTTGTACCCTGGTTTGGAGGAAGAGCTGGTGCAACTGTAGCAGTAGCAAGATCTCAGTTTTGGCTTGAATATCTCTTGTCTAGGGTTTGGAACATCTAATCAGTCTTTTGTGATGCGCTATCCTTGGGGATTGATGCGCTACTCTTTGTTTGGCTATCTAGCCTATGGTTTGCTTTCGGAGGAATTCTCAGTCAAGGTTAAGGTGCTCGAAGGGAGGCTTCGACCTATGGTTGGGTGACGAAGGTATCGTCAATGGTAAAACGAGCACACCATATTCTATATTCTAACAGTGCCTTCACCAAATTCATGTAATTCCATAGCGCAACCTCCAAACTAGGCATGTTGAATGGGTAGCGCCACGCCTATGTGCCTCTGTCAAAATTCGGCTTCTGTCCAAAATTTCAGTAGCACTACACCTGTGTGCTTCTATGCTGAATTTGACCTCTGTCCAAAATTTCAATAGCACCATGCCTTTGTTTTTTTGTGCTGAATTTGACTTCCGTCCAAAATTTCAGTAGCGCCACGCCTGTGTGCTTCTGTGTTGAATTTGACCTCTGTCCAAAATTTCAGTAGTGTCTTCCTGTGTGTCTATGTACAATTGGGTAGAGCCTTAACTGAATTCGCAACACCACATTTCAATGTTGATAGATTGGGTAGCACCCCCGGGAAGTTAGAAGCGCCATGGCTACATCAATATTAGGTGATTAGGTATCGTTATAGGTAGCAGAGTGATAGAACATGAAAACTAGAAAATTTTGCAGCGCCATAGAGGTACTACTGTTGAAGAGATTAACCCTTTTCAAAACACCAAAAACTCTGAGTAGTATGCATTAGAAGCATGTATAGGTGGAAAAAGTAGTATTCCCTTAATTACTTATCCTTGCAAAAAGGGGCCATTCCCAAAAATGGAGCTCACTTTTCACCAACCACTTCATCAACCTGACACTCCTTCTTGTAGAAGGAGGACTTCCCTTTGGCACAACAACATGCTTCCCATTAGCAGTAACAAGATTCTTCACTGGATCTATGCTTTCATTGGCTATTGGCTTCTACTTTTCAATAGCAGCTTCAACCAACACATTCAAGTTTCTTTGAGCCATCTCATCTTGGAATTGTTGCAACTCTACTTTGAGCTTTCTGTTCTGAGACTAAAAGTCTCTGTTTTGCCTATAGAGGTTCTTGAGTTGCCTATGAAGAGGTTGAGCTCTTCTTGCTGAGAATATTGCTAAGTCAAGAGTGTGGCTGTATCCATCCATGAGTTCTTTCATCTTAATTCTTTCAAATAGGGCTTCAGATTTTAGACAAGCAAACTCCTTTCTAGCTTCCCTGAGTTGTTTAATGAATCTTTTGAAGGTCTGGTTTCTAGGTGTATTAGCGTTGTGGACAGTCTCAACATGATTTTTTATGGATTCATATTCCTGCTGCACAGGGATTACTTCTTCTATCTCAACAGGCTTCTCAATGCCTTTTCCCTTGTCTTTCTTCTTCTTCAGAATGGAATCCATAGACTTCTCAATGCCTTTTCCCTTGTCTTTCTTCTTCTTCAGAATGGAATCCATAGACTTCTCAATGAATTCACTCTTATCCTTCTTCTTATTTGGAAAAGAAACCTTTGGTAGGACCCATTCTTCAAAAACCTCTTTGAGAGTTGATGACCTTGTGAAAGGATTTCCGCTCTTAGTGCTAGTTTATGAAGGGGATGAAGAGAAGTGTAGTTTCCTTCCTTTCTTGGCTGTGGTTTTAGTAGAGGAAGGGACTTCTTCCAGTTCTAGTGTAGGAGGGGGTGAAAGGTCTCTCTGTGGAGAATGGTAAGCCTCCTCCTAAGTTCTTGCAACCTCCTTAATGGCTTCTTGATCTTGAACATGATATTTACTCTTTCTTTTCTTGCTAGCACCTGTTGGAGAAGCACTGGTGGATGGAAAAGGGATTGCTATCTGTGACTGAGGAGTAGCTGCTATGTCCAATTTCATGTGAGAAACAATAATGAAGTGTTCCCATGAGATGTTCCTCTTTCTCAACTCTTTAGAAACCAATATTCTAATCAACCCAAAATAAAAAATGCCAGTATCCACAACCTTTGCTTTGGATTGAACCATGTCTGACATATTGCCTATGCTCCTTAGCAAATAGAAGGTAATCTTCATTTCAAATTTTATAGTAAAATGCAGCAGAAGCCTTATATGGTATTGGTATAGTGTATTGAACCTCCCTTAACATGTGAAGTACCTTTAAATGATCCTCGATATTTTATCAAATTCTCCAGACAGATGATTTCTTGGTACCCCTTTGGACAGATTGTCAGTTTTATATTCAGGATTAAGGAAGTCTTTGGCAAAGGCTGCATCCAAGGCCATGGATTTAAACCAATTCTCCTCAGTGATGGGATCCCTGTAGCTACTGAAATACACCTCAATTTCTAGGTCCCCTACCTTGGTCTTTAGGCCATCAAAATGTAAGGAAAATTGCCTTGCCACCTCAAGATGACCCCTTTGCATATTTTGGTAGAAATTGAGGCAAGCCACCCTTTGAAAAACTTCTCTAGCCATGGGATTTACCTTGAATAAATGCATGTTTGCAGGCTCAGTTCTAACCACATTACCTCCCTTGTGTGACCTCTTCTTCTAAGGAGTCTCCATAGTTTAGGATGAAAGCTTAAGGGCTATGGAGTGGTGTTGACCAGGAAAACAAAGAGTCAGACTTCAAAAGAATCTGATAGTGAAGAGTGGTTGCCCCTTTCCAAGAATTCTCCCTAACTCAGATTGATTGCTAGCTTAGGAAACACTGGCTGTGAATTTCTCTCAATAAACTGTGTACTGATATTAAAACTGAGGAAAAATCATATGGTGAAGGGATACACTGTAATTGTCTTTGAAAAATGGGTCGAAAATAGTCCAATTCAAAAGATAAAGGAGGCATGGGAAAAAGAAGCATCGTTTCAGTAGCGTTTCTGGGTAGCACACTACACATACATGAGATGAAACTTGCTTGGACACTGAGAGCTCGAGAACAATGGCGAGTAGATGTCTTAAGACTAATAACTAGGTGATGGTAACTTCAAGTTTGAGTGGAAGGGAAATTGATAGGAAGGCATGAGGAAAATATCTCCTCCAGTTATGCAGACACGATAGATACCAAAACTCCGAGCGATAATTTCTCCTTGAAATTGATATGCAGAGGGGGGAAATCATGGAATACCTGGAGAACGATGACAACTCAGAGTTTGAAATCTTAGGAAAGTATCATGTGCAAATTGTTCTCTGAATCCACCTCATCATATGATCTAGTAGCGCCACTGCCAACTGGTTTGAACTAGTAGTTTGTGCAATGCAAAAAATTGAGCTTTCAAAATTTGAAAATTGTTAGCAGAGCTCATAAAGATGAATCCTCGAAGGCATATTTTAACTAACCATGGTGCTGAAAACAAGTAAGAGATGACATCAGTGCAATAATCACAAATCATGGTGAAAGATGAAGGACATGGAGTGCGCTACGGAAACTCCAGGTGAGTTGGCAATGCTCCTTTTCAAATAATGATATGATTAGTAAGCATAGGATAAAGGCACAACATGGAAAGGATATAGAGGCATGAGTGAAGAGGGTGACATGTCAAGTCGAGCTGGTCATGGAGTGAGTTGAACTTAGTGTCAAATCATGAAGGGGATCAAAACATAAGTCATAAAAATGAACCTAGGCCAAAAGTTTATGTGAGGATCAAAATTTGAGTCATGACTTTAAGCCTTTATTTATCAAAGTCACCTAAGTAAAACACACATTTAAGAAACAAACCAAATTCAAAAAATTTAAAGGCTTAGAAAAATTAAAACTAAGGGCTAAAGACCTAAGGCAACATAGTGTGATAACATTGGCTCCATAGGGGATGGCATACACTCTGTGAGCTGCCAAGAACAAGTAGTTTCAGTGCCTTATCCTAGGGCTATGGGGTCAATTATTAAAGAAAAAAATAAAAGAAATATGATATTTACAATGGCATGGGAAGCCACACATGGATCAAGAAAAGTACTTTTTCAAAAAATGCCCATTGACAGGGCCACCAAAAAATTCTTCATCCTCCAAATTTTGCAACTTGTAAGTGTTATTTGAGAATACCTCGGAAATTTTGAAGGGGCCAATCCATAAGGCTTAAAATTTATCGTTCTTTCCTTTGTCCTGCTTTGGTGCATCCTACTTGAGCACCAAGTCTCCTAGCTGAAAATCCTCTTTATTTACCTTTTTGTCGAAAGCCTGCTTGATCTTCTATTGATGGTCATGTGCTTTATCCATAAGCTTCTCCCGAGTTTGCTGCACTTCTAGTAGTTGATGTATTCTTCTGATCATATCATCTGACTCTCCTTGATATTCTTGGAAATTTTTTTCAACAGGCAAGGAAAGTTGAGAAGGAAGGATGGACTCAACTCCATACACAAGCTGGAAAGGAGAAAGACCAAGGGATATCTTTGTTGTCACTCTGTCAACCCACAAAGCAAATTTGAGCTTTGAATCTCATGCTTTCTTGTTGTCCTCTAACAATTTTTTGATGATCTTTATAAGAATTTTGTTAGAGGACTCTGCTAGTCCATTCCCTTGGGGATATTAATGAGTTAAGTGAATCAATGTGATTCCAAACTGCTCACAGAACTGGATCAATGGTTCAGCCTTGAAAGATGCAACATTATCAGTAACAATTATGTTCGGACAACCAAACCTTTCCATAATATCCTCAAGAAATCCAATGGTCACTTTGTGGGAAGCATTCCTTGTAGGTATAACTTCTATCCACTTGGTAAAGTAATCCATGGAAGTCAATATTCAACTATGTTGACCATTGGAAGCAGGATGTATTTCCCTAATAAAATCTAGGCCCCACTGCTGAAAGGGTCTTGAAGCTACCATAGGCTTCAATGGCAAAGACTTGAGTTGTTGCTTTCTAGAGAATTTTTTACACTTGACATAGTCTTTGATCTTAGCACAAACATCGATGAATAGACTAGGCCACAATTATCTGGCCCTGAGAATCTTATATGTTGTGGTCCTCCAAAAATTATGCCCCCCACATAAACTGTCATGAAAATCAAACATAATCGTTTGGGCTTCTTGTGGGTCCAAGCATCTCAAAAGCACTCCTAATGAATATTTATAGTACAAGAATTGATCAATAAGATAGTATTTAATTGATTTGATCTTTAAGGCTCTCACCTTTTTCTTTTCCATACCATCGAGAGGCTGCAATTTCTGTAGAAAAAATATAATGTCCTTGTACCAGCTGCAATCTGCCAATGGAGGGTTAACTTGAGAACCTTTGTCAGACAATTCGACCTGCTGCTTTTTTGAGAAAGTGTTGATGAAATTCACCCCCAAAGACGAGAAATTAGATTCAGCCAACAACTTGGCTAAACCTTGGCCTTTAACCAATTTGGTGGGCTTAATCTCAAGATCAAATTCAAGGATTTTAGCAATCCACTTGCTCCTTTTACCGTCTATAACAGGCCAGCTGAGAATTTCCTTTACAGAAGATGATGGGACATATGCAATGTCTCTTTAATGAAACACATAAACTCTAAAGGCATTGAGAGATTTGATCAATGCATAGGCCTGTTTATCCATGATGTCATACTTTAATTCAACATCTCTCAATGCCCTGCTGAAAAAAAACAATGGGCTACTCTATGCCTTCAATGTTCTTCTGCAATAAAACAACTGCTACTATGTCAAATGAAGCGAAAGAAAAAAATTAGAAAATCCTTGGAGTAGTCTGGGATAATGAACATAGGAGCTTCAGTCAAGGATTTCTTTATTTGATCAAAATAATTATGGGATTCAACAGTCCATTTGATTTCATTTCCTTTTCTCAACATGGTTGTAATATACTTCACCAACTCAGCAAAATTTGAAACAAACCTTCTCAAAAATTCTTTTTTCCCAATAAATACTGAACTTCCTTCTTGGATCTAGGGAGTGATAAGGTTTGGATAGCTTCTACCCTGTTGGAATCAATCCTTACCCCTTCAGTGGACACAATATGCCCCAATAATTTTCCCTCCTTCATGGCAAACAATGACTTTTTTGGCTTTAAAGAGAGATCAAATTTTCTGCATTTCAAGAAAACCTTTTTCAAATGATCATAGTGTTCTTTATGGTATTGTGAGAACTCTGTTATGTCATATAAATAGATAAATACAAATTTTTCCTTCTCCCCAATAAAAACTATGTCCATGGATCATTGAAAGGTCGCCCCTGCATTCATCAAACCAAAGGGAATCTTAGCGTACATGAATGTACCCCAAGGAGTGGCAAATGTTGTCTTCTCTCTATCTTCTGGCAGGACAAAAATTTGTTTGTAGCCAAAAAATCCATCAATCATGGATATCCTAGATGCACCTGTCACCCTCTGTAATATGTGCTCCATCTTGGGCAAAGGGTAATTATCCTTTTTAGAGCTTTTGTTCAGATTCCGGAAATCGACACAAAGTTTGATTTCTCCATTCTTTTTTATCACTGGGACCAAGTTGGCCACCCATTCAATATACCTCAAAGGAATAATAATTTTAGCATCTAAAATCTTTGTTACCTCTTTTTCCATCACAGGCATCAACATAGGAATTATTTGCCTCAACTTTTGCCTGAAAGGTTTGGTCTCTTCCTTCAATGGGATCTTGTGCTCTATAATTCTTGTGTTATATGTTTTGAGATCTTCATAAGTCCAATAAAACACATCAACAAATTATTTTAACAACTCAATATATTCATCCCTCTGCTCCCTTGAAAGGATGCTTGACAACTTGACATATTTTGGATCATTTTATGTGCCCACATTGCACTCAGTTACATCAACATCATCAGTTGACCCTTTTCCCTTCATTGCCACATCATTTCTGTCAAATAATCTTTCCAAAGGAACTAATCCTTTTGGAATGTGGTTGCTAGGTAACTGCACAATATGATGATTAGCAATTTTATTGAGGAAAACATCAACATTAGGATTATTTTCAAAGTCATGATCCTAATCAATGTGTAATGCAGAAAACTCATCAACAGTCTCAAAGAATTTTTTAATCTCAAGATCATCTTCAAACACCTTCCAATGCTTGACATTGTTAGGTATAGAGGGTCTGTCTTTGACTTCTACATCATACTTGAGTTTAGGTGGCAAGAGGACTTTGAAATTTCTTGTTGATATAGCCAAATAATCAATCGTGGTATTCTCTTCTCTTGGAATAAATGAAATGTTGAAAGCTAAGAAAAAACTGTCCACTAGGTCCCACACTTCATTTCTATACGATCTAAGCCTAGGGTGCTTAGTTTGATAAATATTTTTGATCTGATGGAAAATCAATTCAACATCCCCAAATATTGATAGCTCTTCAATTCCCATGTCTTTTGAAACTCTCAATCCCAAGACAAGAGCTTCATACTCTGCCACATTATTAGTAGTTTCAAATTCTAGTTTGTATGACAAAGATATAGTCTCGTGAGCAGGTGAAATAAAGACCACTCCAGCACCAACACCTTCCCTAGAAGAGGCTCCATCAAAGAACATCTTCCAAACATAGGTGGTTGGAGGAGAATCTTCACAAAAGGTAATGAACTGTTTTCTGATTTCAAGGGGAGGTTCAAGATCATTAGTCAGCTGCAAGATGCTAGATCCCAATTCAGTATCAAGTGCAAAAATAAGATGATTTGTGGGGTTTGCTTCATCACTAATAATGCAGGCCAACTGAGCTTCCATGTAAAGTCTTCTATGCTTCCCCCCAAACACATGAATGGTATCATATGAGAGGTTCATCTGCAAGGTTCTCCCAAGTATTTTTATCCAAGATCTTGACAAGAGCATGCCAAACTTGGGGGGAACATCAACCACCATGATATCCATGACTACACTTTTCATGGGAAGCTGAAACAAGGTCACAACCAGATATTTAATGATCCCAAGACACTTCACTTTCCTAGAGTCAAAATAATGTAAGTCATGGTAGGTCTTTGTGATTTCTAATCCAAGTTCATCCATAACAGTTTTGGGCATGAGATTGTGGGATGCCCCTGATTCCATCAAACAATTATGCATCACCTTATCATGTATTTTTAGTGATGTATAGAAGGGAGGGGATGAATCATCTCTATCTTCTATCAGAGGTCCTAAGATGATCATTGGATTTTCATCTTGCATATTTAATGAATCAGTGGCATTTGGAGAAGATTCAGGATGTAACATTTTGGAAAGATATTTTTTAAATTCTTCATTTTTTATCAATTCCAAAAAAGGCAGAGGGATCTTGATTTTTTGGATCTCATTCTCAAAGCTGAAGGAAGGTGAATATTTTCAGATCTCTTTGGCTTCAGGGGTAGGATTTATGATAAAAACTTGGGGGTTTTGTGTTTCTCTTTCTTTGCTGCCAACTGTCACAACCTTGGCAGAATTTTCTTTTTGGGTTGGCTAATCAGAAGCATCAATCTTCTCCTCATTATTTTTGGATCTCAGATTATATCTATTAGGACTTTCTTTTTCTTTCTATCCCCTTACTTAATTCATTTATTTGAATATCCATCAAGGATTTCTCATGTGAATATTGAGTCAAGTGAGGGGATGGGGATGTGTCACCTAAGAAATGAATCTCAGGATCAACTTCTTCCTCCTCCCCTTCATCATCAACAACAAGGTTTTTCTGTAAAGGAGTTTGTACCTTTTGATCATCCCTATCTATGTTTCTAGGATCTCTTGGAAGGACCTGAGGATCATTGCTGGGTCTCCTGAAGTTACCCTTGTTATCAACATTTTGAGTATTTATATAGGTCTATTTTCCTTCTAGTTTTAACTTCTCTATCTCAGTAGAAACTGATTTTACTAATTTGGTAAATTCATCTACTTGAGGATGGACAATAGGGGAATTAGAGGCTGAAGCTTCTGCTCTGTTTTTTCTCCTGTCCCTATCAGATTTACCCCTAAGTTTATCAGATGCCACAATGTTGGATTCTACCTCCAAGGCTCCATATTGCATATGAGCTAAGGAGGTTGATCTTCTTTCTCTCGGTAGAAGGAAAAACTCGGGGTCAAAAGAATTGGAATAGGTGATTTTTGCAGAGGTTTTTGTAGGCTTTATCTCAGCAGGGATCTTATTGTACATTTTGTTGAATCTTTTAGAGAAGTCAAAGACCGACTCTCCCTCTTTTCTCTTTAGGGATCCAAATTTTTTGATGTAATACAAAAAGTCCTTTTTATCTCCCAGTGTCTCAAAAAGGCATCATATAACGCCTCAATCCCAGTAATGGATCCAGGGGCCAAACCCCTAAACCACTTCCTACCCTCACCAAAAAGGCTTTGGGCAAAGACTCTCATCCACACATCCTCATTTTCAATATTTTGATTGTCTGCATAATTGTAGAAGGCAACAAGGTGTTCTTCAACAATTATATCTTCTTCTCCTGTGAATTTGGGCATGAGTGAGGAGGGTGACATGTCAAGTCGAGTTGGTAGTGGAGTGAGTCAAACTTAGTGTCAAATCATAAAGGGGATCAAAACATAAGTCATAAAAATGAACCCATGCTTAAATTTTATGTGAGGATCAAAATTTGAATCATGACTTTAATCCTTTATTTATCAAAGTCACCTAAGTAAAACACACATTTAAGAAACAAACCAAAGTAAAAAAATATAAAGGCTTAGAAAAATTAAAACTAAGGGCTAAAGACCCAAGGCAACTTAGTGTGATGACAGTATCCATCAAATTCCCTGTCATTTTCTCACTTTTTTTCTCAATACAAATCCCCTCACGATCCTAGATTCATTTTACATGCCCTGTTATTTAAAATTAAATTAAAGCAATGTTACAATGATTTAAAAAAACACAGAGATGGATCAGAATTGATATGTTTTGGTTATTGTTGCATAGTCTATTGTTCAATGAATTGTTGAGAAGTAATCATGTTCTACTCCCTTTCATTTTTCTCACTTTTCGCTCAATACAATTCCCTCAGATATCCCAAAACCATAATTCACCCCCTGCTCGTTCACAATTATTAGATGAATTTTATGGATTGGATTGCATGGGTCTGATGTAATTGTTGAGCCAAAATTTGTTTCATATTAAGAGATTGTCATGTGTGGTTTGTTTAAGAATCTAGTTGCTAATAATAGTTGCATACAAGATGAGCTTCTTCAGCGGAGGAAGTCATGGTCGAAATAACAGGGGCAGAGGGAATTGGAATAGAGGGCCTAGAAGGTTTATATTCTCAATACATTTTGATGCAGATCCTCAAGAGTTAAACCAACTCTTCCAAGCTAGAATTTTCAATTGGATTGGACAAGGGGTAGTCCAACCTAGACCAGAGAGGCCTCTCTTCCAACCCCATCATGTCCCTGGTATCCATGTGCCCCCTCATGTTTCGTTGCAACCTGAAGTTCCCAGAATGACAGATGGCAGGAGATTGTTCACCCAGTAGTCTCCCAACATCGTGGCTGGCCAAATTTGTCTCTTACTTCTCCTACTCCACTTGCTAAACCAAATTTATAGATTTCCCCTGCACACTCACCTGTACAGTCCTCCCATGCAAGAAAGAGACTCAAAATCGAAGCCCACCACATTCCCGACTATCTTGGATTAGCCAAGCAAGATCTGAAAATGCTTGAGTAAGATAATTTCATATATTTTCCTCAACAAAAGGTTTAATATTATTATTTAGTGGAATCAAAAGAAGACTATTTTATTATGTATTCTAAGTCTATCCTATATTATAAGGGTTAATAAAGGAATACCGTGATATTCTAAGAAGTTCAAGGGACATATAAATAGCATTTTATTAGGGGAGAAATTAGAAGTTAAGTGGAGAAGTAAAGTTCAATTTAAAAGGCTATGATTAAAAGAGGATAAAAAAGGTGATTTGTATATTTTTGATTGATTAAAATAAAATCGCATTGAAGAAGTGCACCATTTATTATTGAAAAAGTGGGACCTTCACACTTAGTAAATCCAATTTAATTATCAAAGGGGTTTATAAACTTCACAAACATATATTATTTATTGAAAAATTTCGACGAAAAACAAAATGGAGTCTAGTAATGAGAAAGGAAGATTTCCTAAAACTTAAAAAAAATCTGCTTCACTACTACTTATATTCAAAGGGACACTTGGAGGGAAAGATATCATTATTTCTATCGCTCCTACCAGACACAATAATTATGTTAATACTAAATTTGCTAACCAGTTAATGATTCATGACTCAAATATAATTGAAAAACTAGACTTGTGGAATGAAAAACAATAGGACATAAGTAATTTACAACTAAACATTGGAGATTATACTTTTGTATCGCAACTCAATATTACATTTTATGGAGCGATGAGGGTGACATAATTATGGGCTCACCCTAGATGAAAACACCATGATATTTCATTTTAAACACGAGAAAGAAGGTTTTGACATTCTCCTATAAAAAGAAGAAGATAATGTTACATGACTTTAAATTGGATTCAAATATAGTTGTTAAATTTGGCAACATCTATAGTCATTCTCCAATGAGAGGCCATATGGGCCACCCTGAGGATAGCTAGGGATATTTGGATAATTAACCAATCTTGTGAGGTATTGAAAAAATCCAGGGGGAACGTACAACCTTTGTGAGAATAGATAGTCTAGTGCAGAAGTCAGGGGGGAACGTACAACCTCTGTGAGCATAGACAAACTAGTGAAAAATTCAGGGGGAACATACAACCTCTGTGAGCCTAGTCAAGCCTTGTGAGCCATGAGAAAAAGTCAAGGCATCTAGCAAAATTTAGGTTGAACGTAAAATTCCTATAAGCTAGAAACAAAAAATCTTCCTTATATTGCAAATGATGTAAATATATTGATTTAGTGAGTTGGCACGTGTGACATTATCCACCATGAAGAAATTTGAATTCCCATGTAGTCAAGTTTTTTATGGCACAATCTATACTTGCCCAAGCCTAAAGGAAAGTAGGCCTAGATTGATGTAACACGGAGGTAACCCTATCACTATCACCCCAATAGGGTACCTCTTTCTCTTTAGGAGGAGGAAAAACCTCACTCCAAGGGAGACGTCCCAATACCTAGTTAGTTGATGAAGGGAAAAAATATATGGTTAAAACCCACCCCTCTCTCTAGGTCACTAAGAAGAAGAAGTCACTTTGGTGAAGTTGAAAGGGACAAGGGAAAATGAACATGGGTTTGTACTTGCCCTTTACCAATGAAACATCAAATGTTAGTAGCAGTGGTTATAACCAATGACTTCTTAAACAAATTATGTGTTTCCTGAACAAGTTACTATACAATGAAAGTGAGATCACAATGACAACAATGTATCTTGAAAGGTGAAAGTTATGATGACATGGAAGAGATACAATAGGCTTGGAAACTTGATAATGGTTTTTCACTCACACTTTTCAAGATAAATACAAGTCAATGGATGACTTAAATGGTTGTCTAGACATTTATAATAGCATTAATTAATGATGATGACAACAATAAAACCACTTCAGAAAAGTACTATAATAAAGCAATAAGACACTACTTCAATATCCAATGATTGTATTTTCCTTAGTACAAATGCCCAATGGTTTTATGGATTAATTTAGGGTTGTTAAGGGTTGCAACAATGATTGTAACAACAACTATGACAATGGTAACAACTTCAGAATTTTCACTCTAAAAGGGTAATTAAACATACACTTTAACACTTATTGATAGTACATTGGCTTATACAAATTATGGGATGATTTAGATGGTTAGTAGGTTAATATAAGCTGCAAAATGATAGTTGTAGCAGTGATTATGACAACAACAAATTAGTTGTTAGCATTTCGAGACTAGGTTAGCAAATTAGTAGAGTATGAAGTGAAAGATTTTGAGTTGAATCTTATCAATAAATAAGACAAGAGGACTAGTGCCTTCAAGGGTAATGGAGTCAAAGAGGGCAACTTCTTCTAAGGTTGCAAATTTATGATGATGCAAAAAAATCTAAGAGGGAAAAAGTATAGGAGAAGTAGTAACTTAAGTCCTCCTAGACTTTGACCTCAAGAGCCAAATAGCTAGGGTGTAGGCAATTCTAGGCCCTAGCGCCTTGCTCTCCTTAGCCTTTTTATGGAGTAAAAATTATGCAACAATAAACAAGCACCAAACCCTTAGAGTGCTAGAAATTTAGGGCTCTAGGGTTTCACTCGCTGCTAGATCAATTTAGTGAAAAGCTTGGCAAATAAAAAGTAAGAAAGTAACAACTTAAGTTTCTTACTTCAAGCATTAAATACACCATGCAATTTCGTAATCTTGTATCGACAAATAAAATCATACAATAAACCATTCAATAGATGACAAAATGCAGATTTCACTTACTTGCACCAAGAATAATCATGAGAATACCATGCAAGATCACCATAAAACTTCCAAAATTGATCCAAGTTGCAAAAATCAGCCTTAAACAAGAGTGATGCCTCACAATTTCAGCCAATAACCCTAATAAGATGCAAATTTCATACCTCTTGTCTCCAAGGACAAGTTGTGATGAAAATACATGTCACTTTCTTCTTATTTATACAAAATTTAACCTAAAATTAATTTCAGTTCATAATTACTGGGCCGACCTGGCCAGTTTTTTACAAAAATTAAATCTGGACAAAATAAAATTATTTTTCATCTAAAAATCACTCCAGGGGTGACGTCATGCGCCTCTAGGGTGGCGTTGATCCCCAAGTATGGAACACCAGGTAGGGAAGGTGAAATGTTGGGCCTCCAAAGGCCTGAAACCCTACCCATATGTGCCAATGCCTCAAAATTTTTGTCCAAGATGAAACCCTAGCTCTGGATGATGTCTAGGGCTATCATGGTGACGTTTAGGGCCCTCAAGGGATAATGTCCATGTGGGAAAAGAAATATCCCTTGGGTTTAGGTCTTCCAGGGTGCCTCCAAAGGTAACATCCTTTTTTCTCCCGGTGCAAGTTTTTCAATCTCTTCTTACCCCTAGCTGGGGTTTTAGCATCCATCTGTGGGATTTAAGCCCCCATGAAGGTCTGAGCTAATCATTCCCTCATGTGTACCTATCCACCGAGCAAGGTCTTGCAGCAACAACAAGTACACCCTCCAGGGGTTCATAAGTCACATGGATCATAGCATGTAAATCACATCCAATAATTAAATTACCCAAACATGTGCATCAAACCCCCCTTAACCCAAACAAATGCTCAAAGATGTTATGAAATTTGACAAGTTAGGTTTGGATAAGGTCTCATGGTGTCCTATTGAGCTAACCTATTTTAAATTTGGGGTGTTTCCCAGGTGAAATCTAGTTCAAGTCATGTAAGTGTATGAGGTGGAATGGTGTAAATATTTTGGAATAGGGTGCATGTAATAACATGGAAATGTAAAGTCTTACCTATGGGTGCCTTTGTAGAGGGAGAGATGCACCTTGTCATAAATGCATTTGTTTCCTAGCCCATTCATTGCCTTTTACTCATAACTTTATTTCTTTTGATATTTTGCTCTTTTGCTTCAAGGAAATAGTTGAGGGCCACTGTCCTAGCTGGATGACTAGAGGTAACATCGTTATCCACAAAAAAATCACAGAAATGAGAAGTTTGGCTTGTGATGAGACCCCCTTTCTCTTGGCTATGCCACCAAGACCCACTACCTTGGCTTGGTGACTAGATAGGTGGTAGTGTCATACCACTACATGCCCATGATCATAATAGGTCGACTCATGATGAGACCTCCTATCCATCAACTAGTACCTTGAGTGTTTATGTTATCTTATGGGTCTCCTTTTCTTACTGATAAGATTTTCACTACTTTCTCAGGGATCCCTGGGCGAAGCATCTTAAAAGTTTCAACATTGGATTTTAACTCTTTCCAGCTACTTTTAACCTCTGGGCCTTTAGCCCCTTCTTCACACGAGGTTAGGTACTACCCTTCCTAGTGTAGCCAATCCCAATGCCCAAACAAGGATAGGGGAGATCAAAGGAATAAATATGGAAAGTGGTAAGTATGGAGAGAAACAGATGATGAATTTTCACAGATCCACCCAGTAGCAACCCATCCTAAAGGGAAATCAACTTACTAGGGCATCATGTCACCCTTCTAGGTATGAACAAGGCAAAGAGCATAATTTCCAAGCGAATGTCATGAAATGAATATGGATTTAATACAACATATTTAAGTGCTTCAAAAATTAGAGTGATACATACCATGATACCCAGACTCGTTACCTCATGGAGCAAGACTCACCACTACTTCAGGACCAGGCTGGTGTGATAGATATTGTTTCTAGTGATAAGTGGATTGCACTGGAGAAAAGAGGGGCCCTCCAGGGACATGCTCAAGTTGTATAGCTCTCGGTACTCCATGTCTAGGACATGTGAGCCTCAAGACGTAATCTCCTTAGTTATCCCTAGGCTAGGGGATAAAATCTGGCTCCAAATCAGGGACATGTGCTCACCGCAGAGCGCATGAGAACCTCAACATATCTGGTATGACTCGTGCCTGCTAAATCTCAACAAAAGATATCAATAATCCTTGGGGTGGTGATATCACCCCTCATCCATATATGATAAAATAAAAGCATCTATAGTCTAACATATGATTATGAGAATACATATATACATAATGAATCAAGACAATATGAAAAACGCAACTACAACTATGCTAATATGATATGCAATGGTATGTACAATGGATGAAAATGTCTACCTATCCTAACTTACTTGCCCCATGATGGGGTTTGAGGAGGCATCCACTAACTAGTAATGGGCGTTTCCTCCCTTCGATCGTGGACAAGTAGTAGGAATCATTGACTGACTTCATTCTAATATTGAAGGGTCCAAGCCAAAACTTTGTGCATCCCTTAATGTTGTTAGGCTCCCCCATATTTGTATCCCACTCTAAAACCAAATCTCCTTGCTTGTAGTCCCCTCCTTCGGGATCAATTGCTTCTTGTATTCCGATGTATTATGTTGAGGGAGGGGGGTGGGGTTCTGTAGTAAGTATATCTTCTTGGTTTGGATCGGTCAACAAATTTTCATCATCCCCCTTCCATTTGATGAAGCCAACTCCTTTCCTTCTAAACCTTATCAAATCATCAATTTCATCCTCTTGTGTAGACGAATAGTCATCCCAGTATTCAGAGAGGTTAGAGGCATCGTCGGGATAATAACCCCAACTTGTATCTCTCTCCTTCTCTAGAACGATGGGTGGGATTCTACCAAAGCACTATCCCTTATGTATGTTTCGTGCAAATGTAACGTATCATCATTACCTTGTGTAATGTTTCCCTTGTAATTGCTAGGAGCATTATGGTCATCATTTCCCTTGATCCATGTTATCTCTTTAATATTGTCTTCTTCTATCGAGGGAAGAGCGTTCCAATCTTGAAATAAGCAGGGATCTACGGAATTGTAGTTACTATGTCCATGATTACACCTTTCAGTGTGTTCCATCCTCTTTGGCTTGTTATGCAAAGTGATACAATCCTATTCCCTGACGGGGATAGTTGCGTAGGAAAAGTCCATCTACAGAATTCCACCTAAAGTAACAACCCAGTCCCTAGATAATAGCATTCCCCAAGTGTTAGGCATATCAACAAAAATGATGTCCATTATGATGGGGAAATCAAGCTAGTTAGCAATCTGGACTTCAAGACCTTCCATCAAGTCATAGACCTTGATATCCTTTGACTCAAATATACAAACATTGGCATAAGGCCCTATAACTTCCGGCCCTAATTGGTTCATAACCTTCAAACTCATCATATTAATAGATGACTTATATTCAAGCATGCAGTTGTGAAGACATAGGTCATCTATTAGCAAGGAAGTGAGAAAGGGTGTTTGTTCATTTTTCTCAAAATGACCATTTTGTAATAGTGTGGAAGTTTTTTCGAACAATTGTTGGTCATCTGGGGTCCATTTTGTCAAAGAAGGGATTTCCAACATTCCATGAATCCTTTTGACCTTTTGTAAGATATAGGACATACCAATGCTTAGGTTGGTCCTATCATTTCTAGGTTTTGGGAAAGGTTGGGGTAGATCCCTAGCATACACCTGGGGATATCCAAGATTCACCCTTGAGTACTCACTTGTTTGGCTCAAGCACTCAATCCTAGGCTTCCTCATGTCTTGATTTTCTTGGATTTGCTTTGGCATGAAAAAGGTAAAGATGGAATCTACATAATTAGGTTTCTCATGAGTACCCTTCAGGGGATCATGTTCAAAATGGGAGTCTTTGCACAATAACGACTTAGGATCATCTTCTTTCCTTGCAACATTTTTTAGATTCAAGGTGTTTGGACAAATTTGTTATTTTGGAGAATGAGGTTTTATTGTCTAACTAGTATTTTGAGGAAGTCTCATAGAAGGAGGCTTTTGGGCTTTTGATAGTGCCTTTTCCAACTCAATGATTTATTCGGAGGTACCTAGATCCTCAGAGGGTTCATGTTGTTTTGAAAAAATTAAGGTATCTTTCATATTTGAGAACCCATTCTTCCAAGTACTAGTCCCTTTAGGGAGAATGGCTAACTTAATCTCATTATTTACCTCTAGTATCTCTGGGAAATCATGTTCTTCTTCCTAAATATCTTCCTCAATGAACCATAGGACATCATCTTGGTCCTGAAGAAGATTGACCTGGGGAATGGGATCACACCATTTGAGATTTTCTTCAATCTAGCAAGCATAATCTTGTGCTTCCTTAAGGTTTGTCGGGAATCGGTTCTTGAGGAGGGATTGGAAGTTTCCATCAAAATAATTGAGGTACTTTCCAAGAATAACGCTCTTTGGTTGAAAATTGGAATCAATTCGACCAAGCAAGTTATTAAACCTATCATTAAATTTCCTAACAATCTCATCGTCTTGTTTGAAAATTTTGAGATATTGTGAGTAAAGGGAGGCCATATCTTCCATCACACCCCACCTTTGCAAGAAAACTTGTTCTAAATATTCACAAGTTGTGAGGATCTTGCTTGGGAGGTTAGTGCTCCATTTCCTAGCATATCCATTAAGTGAGGCAAGGAAAAGTTTCATGAATATGTCAAGATGTTCTTTCCCAAATTGATGGAAGTCGTAGATTTCACAAAATTTGGTCCAATGTGTGTTTCCAGAAGCCCTAGCCTCTTCAAAAAACTTGGGTATCCATGAATTGACATCCTTAGGTAGATCATGTAAGCCCCCTTTGATATTAGCTAAGACCAAAATGCTGAAGAGTTCTTCGGGGGCACATTTAGGAGGGGCCATGGGAATAATAGGAACTACAGGATAATAAGGTGTGTACTAACGTCTGCTACAGGTCATCATCAATGGAGTCGCCAGAAAATATCCTTGAGGTTATCAAACGGATGAGGGGATCACCCTTAGTGGAGTCACCAACTAATCTTTGTGAAATGAAGGCTTTAGATAAAGGCTTACCGAAAAAGTGTCGTTCGAGGAAAATTGACTCGATGTTCCCCGACAATGGAGCCAAAAATGTTATCGCACAATCTATAATTTCCCAAGCCTAAAGGCAAGTAGGGCCTATATTGACATAACACAGAGGTAACCCTATCATTGTCACCCCAATAGGGTACCTCTTTCTCTTTAGGAGGAGGAAAAACCTCACTCTAAGGGAGACGTCCCAGGACCTAGTTGGTTGATGAAGGGAAAAAAGATATGGTGAAAACCCACCCCTCTCTCCAAGTCACTAAGAAGAAGAAGTCACTTTGGTGAAGTTGAAAGGGACAAGGGAAAATGATCATGGGTTTTTACCTGCCCTTTACCAACAAAACATCAAACGTTAGTAGCAACAGTTATAATCAATGACTTCTTAAACAAATTTTGTGTTGCATGAACAAGTTACTATACAATGAAAGTGAGAACATAGTAGCAACAATGTATCTTGAAAGATGAAAGTTATGATGACATGGAAGAGATACAATAGTCTTGAAAACTTGATAATAGTTTGTCACTCACACTTTTCAAGATAAATACAAGTCAATGAATGACTTAAATGGTTGTCCAAATATTTATAATAGCATTAATTAATGATGATGACAACAATAAAACCACTTCAGAAAGTACTATAATAAAGCAATAAGACACTACTTCAATATCTAATGATTGTAGTTTTCTTAGTACAAATGCCCAATGGTTTTATGAATGATTTTAGGGTTGTTAAGGGCTACAACAATGGTTGTAACAATAGTTATGACAACGGTAACAACTTCAGAATTTGAACTCTAAAAATGAAATTAAACATACATTTTAACACTTATTGATAGTACCTTGCCTTATACAAATTCTGGGATGATTTAGATGGTTAGTAGGCTAATATAAGCTGCAAAATGATAGTTGTAGAAGTGATTATGACAACAACAAATCAGTTGTTAGCATTTCTAGACTAGGTTAGAAAATTAGTAGAGTATGAAGTGAAATAGTTTGAGTTGAGTCTTGTCAAGAAATAAGACAAGAGGACTAGTGCCTTCAAGGGTAATGGAGTCAAGGAGGGTGATTTCTTCTAAGGCTGCAAATTTATGATGATGCACAAAAGTCTAAGATGGAAAAAGTATAGGAGAGGTAGTAAATTAAGTCCTCCTAGACTTTGACCTCAAGAGACAAAATGGTAGGGTGTAGGCAATTCTAGGCCCTAGTGCCTTGCTATCCTTAGCCTTTTTATGGAGTAAAACTTATGAAACAATAACCAACTACAAAACCCTTAAAGTGCTAGAAATTTAGGGCTCCAGGGTTTCACTAGCTTGTAGATCAATTTAGTGAAAATCTTGGCAAATAAAAAGTAATAAAGTAGCAACTTGAGTTTTTTACTTCAAGCATTAAATACACCATGCAAATTCATAATCTTGTATGAGAAAATAAAATCATACAATAAACCATTCGATAGATGACAAAATGCAGATTTCACTTACTTGCACCAAGAATAATCATGAGAATACCTTGCAAGAATACCATGTAAGATCACCATAAAACTTCCAAAATTGATCCAAGTTGCAAAAATCATCCTTAAACAAGAGTGGTGCCTCACAATTTCAGCCAATACCCCTAATAGGGCACAAATTTCAAATCTCTTGTCTCCAAGGACAAGTTGTGATGAAAATGAATGTCACTTTCTGCTTATTTATACAAAATTTAACCTAAAATTAATTTTAGTTCATAATAACTGGGTCAACCTAGCCAATTTTTTACCCAAATTAAATCTGGGCAAAATAAAATTAACTTGCATCTAAAAATCACTCCAAGGGTGACATCATGCCCCTCTAGGGTGACCTTGAGCCCCAAGTACGGAACATCGGGCAGGGAAGGTGAAACGTTGGGCCTCCAAAGGCCGGAAACCGTGCCCATATGTGTCAATGCCTCATAAATGTCATCCAAGATGAAACCCTAGCTCTGGATGACATATAGGGATATCATGGTGACGTTCAAGGCCCTCAAGGGCTAACGTACATGTGGGAAAATCAATATCCCCTAGGTCTAGGTCTACTAGGGTGCCTCCAAAGGCAACACCCTTCTTTCTCCTGGTGTAAGATTTTCAATATCTTATTACCCCTAGTTGGGGTTTCAACATCCATTTGCGGGCTTTAATCCCCCATGAAGGTCTAAGCTAATCATTCCCTCATGTGTACCTGTCCACCGAGCAAGGTTCTGCAGCAAAAACAAGTATGCCCTCCAAGGTTTCATAAGTCACAGGGATCATAGCATGTAAATCACATCCAATAATTAAATTACCCAAACATGTGCATCAAACCCCCTCTTAACCTAGACAAATGCTCAAAGGCATTATGCAATTTGACAATTTAGGTTTGGAGAAGGTCTCAGAGTGTCCTATTGAGCTAACCTCTCTTACGTTTGGGGTGTTTCCCAGGTGAGATCTAGTCCAAGTCATGTAAGTGTATGAGGTGGCATGGGGTAAATATTTAGGCATGGGATGCATGTAATAATAGGGAAATGTAGAGTCTTACTTGTGGGTGATTTTGTAGAGGGAAAGATGCACCTTGTCATAAATGAAATTGTTTCCTAGCCCATTCAATACCTTTTACTATTATCTTTATTTCTTTTGATCTTTTGCTCTTGTGCTTCAAGGAAATAGTTGAGGACCAGTGTCATGTCTTGATGACGAGAGGTAACATCGTTATCCACAAACATTTCACGGAAATGAGAAGGTTGGCTCGTGATGAGACCCCATTTCTCTTGGCTATGCCACTAAGAGCCACTACCCTATCTTGGTGACTAGATAGGTGGTAGTTTCATACCGCTACATTTTCATGGTCATAATAGGTCAGCTCATGATGAGACCTCCTATCCATCAACTAGTAACTTGAGTGTTTATGTTATCTTATGGGTCCCATTTTCTTACTAAGAAGATTTTCACTGCTTTCTTATGGATCCATGGGTGAATCATCTCGAAGGTTTCAACATTGGATTTTAACTCTTGTTAGCTACTTTTACCCTCTGGGCCTTTAGCCCCTTCTTCCCATGAGGAAGTGCTTAAAAAATCATAGTGATACATACCATGATACCTAGACTCATTACCTCATGGAGCAAGACTCGTTGCTACTTCGGGACGAGGCTGGTGTGATGGATATTGTTGCTGGTGATAGGTGGATTGCACTGAAGATAAGAGGGGCCCTTCAGGGCCATGCTCAAGTCATCTAGATCTCAAAACTCCATGTCTAGGACTTGTGGGCCTCGAGACGTGATCTCCTTAGTTATCCCTAGGCTAGGGGATAACAGAGTTGAATGTCTAGGTTGAGGTGTAAAAGTCAAAATTGCATGTCTAGGTCAAAGTCAAAGTTGTCAAGTTTTTGTTGCATGTCGCATGTTGCATGTTGCATGTTTCATGTTGCATGTTGCATATTTCATGCATGCATTCATGTCTAGTTGCATGTTGCATGCATGCATGTCTAGTTGCATGTTGCTTGCATGACATGCATGCATGACATGTGCATGTTGAATTAGTTCGCATGCATTGCCAAGTCACAAGGGTGAGTTGTAATCTTAACTGAAGTGTAAAGTCAAGTTCTAAATTTAAACTCAATTGTAAAGTTGATTTATGTCAAGAATGCATTCAAGCTTCTATTTTGAGCCCTCTCTTCCTCCTGTAAAGACAACAATCGACCCTCATTATCTACACATCGTATTGCAGTGTGTGGGTAAGGAGTGAGTGACTACGTTGCATTCTAAGGGTGCCATCATATCAGTCCAGCAAAGGGAATGTACATCAGTCTATCAAAGAGCTTGTATATCAGTCCAGAAAAGAGGCTTATAATAGTCCATAACAACAACTAATATCAATCCACATGAGGTTGCTATAATAGTCCAAATAGGCAATGACTATCAGTACACATGAGTTTTCTATAACAGTCCACAACAGGGCACAATATCAATGCATTTTAGGGTTGTGTATCATTCCAATAATAGGCAACAGTATTAGTCCATTAAGGGGAAGCATATCATTCCAAGAAGGCAACGAGTTACACCTTCAATGCTGGTCTATAACAAGAGCTTATAACAACATAGTCTCTTAGTAGTCTACAATTAGGTTAGAGTCATTGGCAAGCTCTTTAAGAGCATGGTTTTCATGGTGGATATTTTGTAAGTGGTCATACATTATATTTGAAATAAAGGAAGTTTTTTTTTGGGGGGTTTTCTCCCTGTATAGGGTTTCCCTAGGGTACGTATGGTGTGAAAATGCATGTTGGTTATTATCTATGGTTTTTACTGTTCAATTTTGATTATGCATCAAGAATCTAAGTTAAAATTACAGTAAGAATTCAAATAAGTACTTACAGTATTAAATAAAACTCATAATTTAACATGGTATCAGAGCTTAGGGTGTGAATAAGCTTGTTGAAGTGTAGCAGTAGGTACACACAGATCCAAGCGAGGTTGATCAAGTTTCCAGTGTGAGGTCCATGACATCCTCCATTTCATTTAGGTCCAAGGATAGGCTCGAAGGAGCTTCCAACTTCAATGTGTGGAAGCTCAGGATAACGAATATCTTGCAGGAGCATGATCTTGAGTAGTATGTGACCACAATAATGGAGGAACCCACCTCTAATGCAGGAAGATAAACATTCAGGAAGAGTAAGGCTAAGGCTAGGTGAATTATATTTGACTCATTCAAACACAATATAATGCCATCAATGAATTCGTTAATGACTGCCAAAGACTGTATGGATACATTGGTAAACCTGTATGAGAAATAGGCACCAAGTCAGAAGAGGAAACTTAAGCACAAAATTAAGTATGTGAAGATGGGGAAAGGTGAATCAATAACATCTTTCTGTTCCACGACAGCCTAGATTAGAGATCAACTTTTGGTCACAGGTGTCATAGTGGATGATGATGACTTAGTGCAGGCCATATTTGATGGTCTTCCTTCTTCATGGGAGACCTTATTATCCAGTGTGAGTGGGAGAGAGATTCAACCCACGTTTGAGAGGTTATGGAATGATTGCCTCCAAGAGGAGAGTCACATTGCTACCAGGAGCGAGCCAACCAAAGAAGAGCATTCAACATTAGCATCAAGATTCAAGGGAAAGAAGAAGGTCACTTTCCATAAAGTCTCTCAAAAGAAGTCAAACACCAAAGGTATGTTCAAAGGAAAGAATATTGATACATCTAAGATTAAATTCTTTAGTTGCAATAAGTTGGGTCATTTTTCTAAAGACTGATGGTATAGGAAGAAAAATCCAAGGAAAGTGAAACATCATGCCTCAACTGCTAAGGATGATGAATCCAAAAGAAAACAAAAAAGTCCTTATAATGAAAGAGAAAATAGAAAATAATATTACCTGGTTTCTTCTTTATCCAGTACAGTTTTCACAGGGCTGAAAACATGGTCAGTAGACAATGGTGCATCAAAGAACATAACAGGGTACAAGGAGATCCTCTCATATTTCAAGTCAAAATATTTTGCATAGAAGGTTGAGCTTGGGGATGAAAAATGTTACAAGATAGAGGGAGTAGGATCTATCTCCTTCATATTGGAATCTGGGGCTAGGCTTCATGTTGATGAAGTATTATATGTTCCAGGGCTCGGGAAGAATCTACTATCAGTTGCAACCCTTGAGGACAAGGGATATTGGGTGATCTTCAAGGAAAGGAAGGCACTTCTGTGGGATAAAGGTAGCCACTTGAGTACAATAGAACCTATTGGGACTCACAGAGGAGGACTGTACGTTGTGACAAGACAGTCAGTTCAGGCATTAGCTCATGATGCGACCAGCTCCAACAAGTTGTGGAACAAAAAACTTGGACATATTCATTACAAAGCACTTCCAGATATGCAAAATATGGTATGTGGCATGCCCTCTATTTCTCTTAGAAAAAATGAAATTTGTAAAGGATGCATGTTGGGTAAAAATATAAAGAAATCATTTCCTAGAAGTGATAACAGAGCTCAGGGAATCTTAGATCTAGTTCATTATGATGTATGCGGTCCCATGTCATCTCCCTCACTCAATGGTTGTTTGTATTATGTCATTTTTATTGATGATTATTCAAGAAAATGTTGGATACATTTTCTTAAAGTGAAAAGTGACACATTTGATAAATTCAAAGAGTTTAAATCCTTTATTGAAAAGAAGATAGGGAAACACATCATAACCCTTAGAACAAAAAATGGAGGAGAGTTTGAATCTCTTCAGTTTAAGGATTTCTGTAAGGAAGCAAGAATCAAGAGACAGTTGACCCTTCCATATAACCCTCAACAAAATGGTGTTTCTGATAGGAAAAACAAGACAATTTGTGAGGCAATGAAATCCATGATGTTTGACCAGGATCTGCCAAATTCTTGATGGGAAGAAGCTACCTCAACTGTTGTGCATATTTAGAACAGGTGTCCTCATGCTATCTTGAAGGACAAGACTCTTGAAGAGGTCTTATCAGGGATCAAACTTGAAGTAGGTCTTCTAAGTATATTTGGATGTCTTGTATACATTCATGTCCCTAAGGAGAAGAGGACAAAGATGGAACTCTCGGGCAAGAAAGGGGCTTTTGTGGGGTACAATGAGAGCTCCAAGGCTTACATGATATATGTACCAGGTCAGAGGCAGATAGAGGCAAGTAGAGATGTGAATTTCTATGAGGAAGCTGCATTCAAGAAATCCAGACAGCTTCAACAAGAATCAAAAGTAGCTCATCCAGCTTCAACCTCTTCTGAAAGTGAAGAGTAAGATGATCAGAGGGAGGAACCTCATGAAGGGCCAAGTGATGAGCCCCTAGAACTTTCTAAAGAGCTGGAAAGAACTATTGAAGAACCTCCGGCCAAAAGGAAGCTTGGATGGCTTAAAGAAACTATGCAGGACGAAGAAAAGATAGTTTCTCCCAAAGGAACTTTCAGAGAAAGTAAGAGGCCTCACAGGTTTGAAGGATATGTTGCACTGATGAGCAACATCAACAATGTCAAACCTTATTCATTTGAAGAAGTAGATAAATTACAAGTATGGAAGGATGCCATGATTGAGGAATACAGGTCTATTCTAAAGAACAATGTATGGGACATTGTGTCAAGGTCAAAGGACAAATTAGTGCTTCCAAATGGATATATAACATCAAACATTCAACCGATGGGAGCATGGAAAACTTCAAAGTAATATTTGTAGCTAGAGGCTTCACTCAGAAAGAAGGAATTGACTATGACGAAATTTTTTCCCCTCTATCCATGTATACCTCCATTCGAGTTATTATTGCATTAGCGTCAGTTCTCGGTTGGAAGTTGCATCAGATGGATGTAAAAACAACGTTCTTGAATGGAAAGATTGAACAGGAGGTCTTTGTCGAACAACCAGATGGTTTTCTACTGCATAACAAAGACACTCATGTATGCAAGATAAGGAAGGCCTTGTATGGTCTTAAGAAGGCTCCCAGATTTTGGAATGACAGGATTGATGGCTTTCTTAAAAGCTCAGGCTTTCAAAAAAGTGATGTTTATGTGAATTTGTACTTCAAGGTAAGAGGGAACCAACCTGTTATACTAATATTGTATGTTGATGATCTCTTTCTAATAGGAGATGAAGGGATAATAGCCTGGTGTAAGAGGGAGCTAATCTTAGAATTTGAGATGAAAGACTTAGGCTTGATGCATTACTTCCTAGAGTTGGAAGTGTCGCAAAGACATGGAAAGATATTTTTGACACAAGGTAAATACACCGTGGATGTGTTAAAGAGGTTTAATATGATGGATTGTAAATCCATGTCTACTAAGATGATTACCAACCCGAGGAAGCTGCATGATTCTAATACATGCTCTGATTTGGTGGATCCCACCATGTATAGGAAACTAATTGGATCATTGATGTATATGATCCATACCATGCCAGATATATGCTATGAAGTGATTGTAATGAGTCAGATCATGGATGAACCGAGACAGATACACTAGGCGGCAGTAAAGCACATCTTGAGATATATCAAAGGGACCATTACCTATGGTCTGAGATATACATCAAGTGGTGGTCTATTTCTACATGGGTATGAAGATCCTTACTGGGAAGGAATCCCAGTGGACTAAAAGAGTACTTATGAATACTTATTTATTTTAGGATCCGCTATGATCTCTTGGTCAAGTAGGAAACAATGATCCATTTCACAGAGTACAACAGAGGCTGAGTACATTGCAGCAAGTGATGCTAGAAAGGAAGCAGTATGGCTCAGAAAATTGGTTTTTGGTTTGTTTGGTGAAAAACTCAAGACGATGGTGGTTCACTGTGATAATCAAAGTTGCATAAAACTGATAGAGAACTTGGTATTTCATGACAAGTCAAAACATATTGACATGAAGTACCACTACATTCAAGACTTGGTCCAGAGAAAACTGTAAAGCTATAGTACATAGCCACGAGCGAGCAGGTAGTTGATATCTTGACCAAGCCATTTCCATTGAGACATTTTGTGCAGCCGAGAGGCAAGCTTGGGGTGGCTGAGAATGACTCCCTCATTGAAAGGGTGTTAAATTTGGCAGCATCGACATTCATTCTCCAATGAGAGGCCATATGGGCCACCTTGAAGCTAACCATGGAGATTTGGAGAATCAACCAGTCTTGTGAGTTATTGACAAAATCCAGGGGGGATGTACAACCTCTGTGAGTCAAACCAAAAGTCAAGATGAACGAGATGCTATATGATATTGTGAGTCAAGATGTAAGTCTAATGCAAAAGTTGGGGGGAATGTATAACCTCTGTGAGCATAAATAGTCTAGTGCAAAAGTCAGGGGGGACGTACAACCTCTGTGAGCATAGACAGACTAGTGAAAAATTAGGGGGGAATGTACAACTTTTGTGAGCCTAGTCAAGCCTTGTGAGCCATGAGCAAAAGTCAAGGCATCTAGCAAAATTTAGGTTGAACGTAAAAATCCTATGAGCTAGAAACAGACAATCTTCCTTATATTTCAAATGATGTAAATGTATTGATTTAATGTGTTGGCACTTGTGACATTATCCACCATGAAGAAATTTGAATTTTCATGTAAAGAGTCGAGTTGAATGTCTAGGTTGAGGTGTACAAGTCAAAATTGCATGTCTAGGTCAAAGTCAAAGTTTGTCAAGTTTTTTTTGCATGTTGCTTGTTGCATGTCGCATGTTGCATGTTGCATTCATGCATGTTGCATATTTCATGCATGTCTAGTTGCATGTTGCATGCTGAGTTAGTTCACATGCATTGTCGAGTCACAAGGGCAAGTTGTGTTCTTAACTGAAGTGTGAAGTCAAGTTCTAAATTTGAACTCAAGTGTAAACCTGAGTTATGACAAGCATGCATTCAAGATTCTATTTCAATCCCTCTCTTCCTCCTTTAAAGACAACATTCAACCCTCATTATCTATGCATCGTATTGCAGTGTGTGGGTAAGGAGTGAGTGACTACGTTGCAGTCTAAAGGGTTCGAACGTATCAGTGCAACAAAGGGCCTGTACATCAGTCCAACAAAGAGCCTTCATATCAGTCCAGAAAAGAGGCTTATAAAAATCCATAACAACAACTAATATCAATCCACGGGAGGATGTTATAATAGTCCATATATGTAGCGAATATCAATACACAAGAGTCTGCTATAATAGTCCACAACAGGGCACAGTATCAGTCCATTTTAGGGCTATGTATCAATCCAATAACATGAAACAATATCAGTCCATTAAAGGGAAGCATATCAGTCCAAGAAGGTAGAAAGTTACACCTTCAATGCTGGTCTATAACATGAGCTTATAACAACATAGTCTCTCAGTAGTCTACAGTCATGTTAGAGTCATTGACAAGCTCTTTAAGAGTAGATTTTTCATGGTGTGTATTTTGTAAGTGGTCATACATTATCTTTGCAATAAAGGAAGTTTGATTGTTGAGGTTTTTATCCCTGTATAAGGTTTCCCCAAGGTACATATGGTGTGAAAATGCATGTTGGTTATTCTCTATGGTTTTTACTATTCAATTTTGATTAGGCATAAAGAATCTAAGTTAAAAGTACAACAAGAATTCAAAGAAGTACTGAAAGTATTAAATCAAGCTCATAATTTAACACTAGTAACATCAGAAGATCTTAAATATATCTCAAATATTATCGTCCAAGATAAACAAAAGACAATAAAAATGGTGAGAAAGAACTTGACAAGGTTATTGCAAATAAAAACGAAGAAATTTATCACCTAAAAGATCACAATCAAAAATTACTTGCACACATTAGTAAAGCAAAGAAGCAGTGTAATAAAAAATTAGAACAAGAAAAGGAAAATCTTGAGAAGATCCTATCAGAAGAAAATGAAGAAAATACTCACTTGAAGAACCTTAAGCAAGGGCTACTAGAACAAATCAAAAAGTTGAATGAGGAGAAACTTGAAAATCCAGACATTAAAAATATCGACAAATCAGATAATGAAGAAAATTCATGTTTAAAAATTTATAAACAAAGCCTACTTGTGAAAATTAAGAAGCTTAAGAATGACAAGAGGTTATTGGAAAACAAGTTAGAACAAATCCAGAAGGAATCATCAAAGTCTTCAGGTGAAAAAATCCAAGTTGAGGAAAAGGGAACAAATACAAATCCAGTTAATGTCACAACTCAAGAAGATTCCAAGCTAGTTGAAGTAAAGAATCACTCAGATGTTGGAGGAAACATGATGGGAATTCAAAGTATACTTACTAATAAAAATTCAACGATCAACAAGGCAACACCAAGGCCTGAAGAATAAATAATATCGAAAGTAAACCAAGAAAGTGCTATAAGTACAACAAGAGAAAGTTATGTTACAAAGATGCCTTATCGACATCCTAATCACAAGAGAAATTACCTTAACTAGTTAGTATATCAACATCACTTAGAACAAGCACAATTGACCTATTGTCCAAAGAATATTGATGCTAGTATAATTGAATCTCATAAATACAATTCATCTTGGCAATTTGATAAGTGCAATGTTCCGCAAAAGATCGAATTAGGATGGTCAGATCCTTTTACAATTCAACAATTATGCTCAACACTTAGAAATTTGTATCGTCTCATATCATCAACCATTTCAACACCAAGAACCAAGAACCAAGAACCAAGAAAAGACATTATAGGCTAGAGAAAAGACATAAGTCATTTCCATAAACATTCTTTGAGGTCAAAGCATTTCAAAAGGGGAAGGCAATGTAACAAACACAAATATATAAAAATAGATACTAATAAATAATAATAAAATAAAATAATTAATAATTAAATAATGAAAAGACTTCGCAATGAAAAGACGTGTCTTATCTAGAGGGAATGTCCCTTAGTTAAAGGGCACCCCTGTGTGGGTATATATGTGTCCCTCACCCTCATTGTATTCATACTATTCTTATCTTATTCTCGTATGTTTATTATTCAAATTATTATCCATATGGATTTTTTTGTACTATTCCAAATATTTTGGGTGTTTGTGTTGTGAACTTGTTTGGTTCGTCACACTCATCCTTTGTCATTGGAGTAGACTAATGAGACTTCTTGGATGCAAATTCTTCCTCAAAATTTACATCCCTGCTTACCATTATCTTCCTCTACTCTAGAATATAGACCTTGTAAGCCTTTGAAGTCTCATTGTAGCCCAAAAAAAAAACCCTCCTATTGGAGGGCTCGAACTTGGTCCTCTTCTCTACCGGTACATGGATATAAACTAGACAACCAAAGATGTGGAAATGACTCACCGCTAGCTTCACATTGGTGAATGCCTCCTCCGGTGTCTTTTCCTCCAAGATCTTATGATGACATTGGTTATGGATGTGGACTGTTGTGTTACATGCCTCTGCCCAAATAAACATGGAAATTCATGTTCATGTATCATGGCTTTAACAACCCCTATGATAGATTGATTCTTCCACTCTGCAACCCCATTCTGTTGTGGGTTGTACGGAACTGTCAACTCCTTCTTGATTTTCACTTCCTTGCAAAAACCCCCGAACTCCTTGGAGGGATACTCTCCCCCATTGTTCGATCTCAAGACTTTGATCTTCTTCCCTGACTGGTTTTCAACTAGGGATTTGAACTCCTGAAACTTGTTAAAGACCTCATCCTTGGTCTTTAAGAAGTAGATCCAAGTCTTGCAAGATAAATCATTAATGAAGAAAACATAATACATGCTTAAACAAACATCTGAATGTACTAGGTCTAGAATCCCCTTAGACCTATGCTCAGTGCTTGGGAAATCATCCTTGGTATGCTTTCAAGTTTTCACCCTCTGCATACACCATGATGCTCAATATTGAACTCTAGAAGACCTGTGAATATCTCCCTCAGAATAGGAAATGCCTTCTGGTGCAAGTGCCCCATCCTCTTGTGCCACAACTCGCATAAGATGTCACCATTATGCACCAAGGCGTGAATAGGTTCACCTTGCAACATGTACAAATTACCTTCTCTAGCCCCTATTACCTTAGTTGTATCTGGGTTAGAATCCTTTGGCCTCATGAGAACTTGTTGGTTCTTGAACTCCACTGCAAAGCCCTTATCTTCCATAACCGAAATTGAAAGAAAATTCTTCCAAGACCTGGTACAAACAAGACATCGTCAAGATCTAAATAATTAACTGACTCGAGCTGGAAGGGAATAGTACCAAGTCCTACCATTGGGTACTTGGCATAGTTTAAATTTAAATATAGTTCAGATCTGTAATATTTCTTAAAAATACTTCTTGTCGATTTATAATTTCTTCACAGTGAATACACAGAGATACATGAACAAAAATAGAAAAGAAGCATGCACTATAACATAAGGATTTTACCCTAGAAAAACCCTCTCAAGCTTAAGGGGAAAAAACCATCAAATGATCTTTCTTATTAGCAAATGAATGAGCTAGGAGCAGATACAAATTTACCACAACCACACAAGATTACAACCATGAGAGTTTGTTGTCCATATCTATCTTTAAAGCTAGCTCAAATTTTGGTAGAAGTTAGCAACCCAAAACCTAAAAGCAAACTGTCCTTGCTGCAAAGATCCCACGAGCAACAAAGCTTCCATCTTCATTGTGTCTTCAACGAATATTCAATGTTATCTTTGTCAAGCCCTGAGGATTTATATTAATAATAATAATTTCTCCATAACTCGCTATGGAACTCGTCTTCATTACTTGACTTAACTAAGATAACTGGTCTTAGTAACTCAACTTACTAACTTGACTTTACATGCATACTTGACAACTCATCTTTGTAACTTAACTTACCAACTCGAATTTACATGCAGACTTTGTTAACTTGTCAACTCGACTTTGTTAACTAAACTTTACATGCAGACTTTGTTAACTCAACTTACCAACTCGACTTTACATGTAGACTACTTGAAAACTCGACTTTGCTTTGCAACTGAGTTTGCATGACTCAACTTTGACAACTCAAACTTAAGAAATCAACTCTTTGACAAATCGTCTTTGCATGACTCAACTTTTGCAACTCGACTTGCAACTCATCTTTGCAACTCAATTTTTCTACAGGCTCGACTCTTCTTCTTTCTTCTAGCAATCACAAGTCTTTCATGGCATCCATGGTCTCATGTGCCATCATACTATCTCATCACATATACATCATTTTCATCTCACATATGAGAAATATCATTTGTCTCGGGATGTGACCATCAGGTTCTCCACTCATGGTCAATTGCTTGGCCTAGGAAAACCTCACGCACCACCTTTTCCTACACAAGGAAATACTTCAACACATGAGGTCACTCATTCTTGTCACAAATAATACTGATCAACAATATACTCTTGTCTTATCTTTTTCTTATACAAAGCTCGCAAGACTTTTGGCCTTGTCTCAAATAAGGCTCTTCTCCAAGTCTCAAGTTAGCTTACACAAGGTAGTCTTGGAGAATGACTCACTCTGCTGTAAAATTTAACAAGCATCATCACCAAGCTCAACTTGTACTCTTGATTCCTGCTTCTTCAGACTAGAAAACCATTGTCGAGATGACCCACTTTCCACATATCACACATTCCTTGGAATCGTGCTATTATAAATTCAAGGTACCAATAAGAAATCCTTCTCGAACTTGGAAACAAACTCATTCATTTGAGTTTCTGCAAAGGCTACTACCTACGTTTGTTGCTACTTCCCTTTATGCTTCTTCTTATCTAGACAATGTGATGCATAATGACCGTGTTTATGACAACTGAAGCACTTGATTTTACTCAAGTCCTTTTTTCCTAGTTCTGAGTTTGACTCCTCACTCTTTACCTTACCCTTGGTGGGTCCTTTATCTCTACCCTTATTTGACTGACCAAATAGAACTAGGTTCTCAACACCATCCTTCTTGTCAGCCTTTGACTCCATCTGAGTCTCCTTATAGATATAATCATCCCAAAGCCTCTCAAATTTAGGAAGGTTCTCCCGAGCACAAATACCTTTGACAAATGGTTCCCATGAAGTTAGGAATTCATTTAGTTCCATGTTCACTAGCTCTGCATCTGCAACCTTCTCCCAAACTGATGCAAGATGGTCACGAACCTGTGTGACCTTCATAAGGTAACTGGTGATTGTGTCTAATCTATTCATCATTATGGTTTTGAGTTTGTTTTGCAATATCATCCTCCTATTTATGTTCTCACTCTGGTATAGACTTACTAGGGCATCAAACATCTCCTTCGTCTTCTTCTTCTCAGATATATGAGGGATCAGATGATCCTTTATGGAATCCAACATCATACGCTTGGACTTCACTTCTGTTATGTTGTGAGCTACCAACTCTTGTGGATTTGTAGGCAGATTGGCAATGTTCTTCATAATATCTCTGAGATCATTCTCTTTTAGTAAGATTGTGTTAAATTTTCACTAACCAAACACCTGGTAATTTATTTCATAGCAAATAACTTGTTGTAACAAACTTATTACTATAGATTTACCGAATAAAAAACATAGCTAAGTTTTAATGATTTACATAAATAAATTAGAGGAAGCATAAACAAAAAACCAATCCATGCACACATAATTTATGGGTAAACACTCCTGGAAAAACCCCCAAGGGAAAACTAGTACCATGATGATTTTATTATGATAAAATCAGGGATCATATCCTGAGAAAATGGCCCCTCTGAGGAAAAGTACAAAACATTTAAATAACTTATCTCACATCAAGATATGTCCTTCGATCTTGCAGGATATTACTCCTTTGTTGTCCCTTTATCCCTTCCTTGGACCTTGCCCCTGCAGACTTGGATGAAATTCCTTCTCCACCTAATCAATGAGATCTCACTATGTCACTCAGTGTGTCTCTTCCTCTCACCTTGGTTTCCTTTTAAAATGTTGAGTTTTCCCTAAATCCAAAATCCTAGATCTCCAAAGTGATCAATGGCTGAGATTAATCTCACCAATACTTGAGATCAATGACTAGGATTTAATTTAATTTGCTAATGCCAAAACTTAGGCATTTATTTAAATTAAACTCAAATAATTATAAGAAGGAATTCACTTTATTAATTACTTTAATAAAGTGATTTTTCTAAGTCTTGAGAGGTATTAATGACAAATTCCACATGTTAGAAAAAAAACCAATTCGGACGTACCTTTTTGATGCTACAAACATCAACACTCCCTCTTAGCGAGGAAGGTACTTCTCAAAGAGCCACCGGAAATCAGTTCTACCTCCAAACCTAGCACAATGTCCCACACATCATCATGTACTAAGGCATCTCTCTGCTCCTATTCGGTTTCCGCCTCCTCAATGACATAACATATCATTGCCATGAAATTTATAAACTTCTTCGAATTCCTTCTCTACCTCAATGTGCTCCTAGGAGCCTCAACTTGCTTCTGAGCATCCATCAACATCAACTCATAGCAATTGGGTTTCCTGATAGTCATGAAAGGGGCTAACTCTCCATTCCCATCTAAAGGTTGACTTGCCATGCTGGAAGTGTATGAACATTGTGTTCCCTTCAGAGCCTCCTTCTCTTCATCCTCTGCTACTGACATTGATCCATGATCCAAGATCCCCTTGGATCCACTAACAAGCTTGCCCTGCAACCTGTATACCTTGCCCTCTCTAACACCAAGAAATCAAGCTTAAGTCTTGAGCAAGGTATACAGGTAACCTATAACCTGTAGAGATCAAGTCTTGGGAAAATGCACCCTATGCTAAGTGGATTCCAAATCACTCTATAGATCTGCCACATGTTGACTTGTGAGGGTGCCACTTGGCACTGCATGGATGGTGACCGTACCTGCTGAATATAGAAATTTCTAAAAATAGAATCCAACTCCTAAATTTTAGGAAACTATCCACATCATCCAGGAAGACTAGGAGAACATTGTCACATGTCACTATCTAAAAATAGACACTGCTAAAAATAGAAAGTTGTTTGAATGCCTTTGAATTTATACTCATTGAACTCATTTTTTTGTAAGGGATCTGAATCTGCAATTAGAATTGACATGTGAGCCCTGGTGCTCAACCTACTAAAATAATAAACTATGCCAAATCATCCTAAAAAAGATCCAAAAGACTCAAAATGTCACAAGAATCCACAATATGTGCTCGAAATATGAATCTAGGGCCTCGAGCCCAAACTACTAAAAATAGAAAGTTGTTACATGTTACTCAAATTTTTTTTATCGGGCCTAAAATCATGCAAGGACTCTCCCTGTATGCTCAGAACTGCTCCAAACTGTCAAGAGACCCACTCAAATCGTGTCTCCTAAAAAGTAGCAATGCCTACTATATGTAGACATCTCTCTCAAAATGCATGGGAAACCAAGCAACCTCTAACTATGAACCAAAGTATTATGTACCGATCATATACCTGCCTCTGATGGGAACCGACCTCCTGCTCAACACAAGTGCTAAACTTGGAGAGAAGCTCAGAATGCCAGCCTAAGTAATGCATGCTGGCTCTTAACGCTCAAGATTTTAAAGGGTGAAAATCTAGGGGTTAACATCCTGTCATGTGACAAGAATCCCCACTATCCATGATCCAGGAACTATTAGAACTTGTTCCAGAAAGACAAGAGACTAACAAGAAATCATTCTTGAACCTCTCATCAAACTCATTGACTTGAGTTTCCGCAAATGTTGCTACCTGCTGAGACTTACCCTTCCCTTTCTTCCATTTAGGACATTGTGATGCATGGTGACTATTTCCGCCTTATACACACCTGGGATACGTGGAAGAAATCTTCAATCCACTCGGTGTGTCCTTAGGGGAAAGTGAGAGTTAAGGTGTTGTCACCTAATCCTCAACTCCTCTGTCTAGGCCAACTCCTAGCGAAGCCAAAGGGGGTAGTCCCTAACAAATATACTAAGGCTTTGAAATATGTTAAGTACAAAAATGAAATCTAAGAGTTTATTATTCTTTTAAACCATCAACCATAAATTGATAAAACATGAAATAAACATTCACCACGATATATAATCAATAAGCATATACTTTCATCAAAAGGATACTGAGAAACAATTGTTAGATGCAAGTTTCATTTAAATTAAGTAGATAACCAATTTGAAAATGAAGCCTGTGGCTTTGCTGAGTGTGAAAATTGAGACCAGTGCCTTCAAGTGAATCGTGGGCAATGTAGTTCACATGTTTTATTAGGATAAATTGATGTTTAGTTAATGAAATGGTTTGGGTCTCCTTGGAGGTTAACTCTTTGTTTGGAAATTTGCGGAGAGCTTTACCGAAACCCAATGGTCTCACCAGTAAAACTCACTCAAAGTGTTGGATGTCCAAAACGGGTGGGAAGCCAGGTCTCGAGAGGGCCCGCCTTACTTCGCAGGTCACTTCAAGGAATTTTTCCGTGCATTAAGTTAACTACTTTAGAGGTTGTCCTAATTAAACTATCAACCACTGACCAACACAACGTGTATGAAACTTACTTCCAGCAGATCGAGACTAGCTCGCAACTGGAAGGGTTAGGAACCACACTGTGAGTTGAGGGGAATTTGTTTATTTTACAACAAGTAAAATAACTGAATTGAAATGTGAGACTAATTACTAAATCCACACTGACCAGAACTCTTGCGAGGAGCTAAGGGGATGGTTTATTGCCAACTTGAAATTGCAAAACTAATCTAACAATTAAATGTTACTTTCCAAATTAAAATCTAAAAGTGTCGTGGTTAAGATATATTGACTAGTTACTTTAACTTATGCTGAAAAGAGAAAAGCAAGAAGCCAAAAACTTGAACACACACCACCACATTGCCAATCCCCTAAAGGGAGGCCGAAATTGGGCACTATGAGGCCCGCTTTTATTGCTTCCTATTACAACCAAGAAACTAAGTTCTCTTTCCTCTTTTTAGGACTTTTGGGTCCTTGAAAATTGGATCAAAATGGAAGAAAAAAGATTACAAGGGGTCCTTTGAAGGTCTTGGTCTTCAAGGGTTCCAACTTAGGCTAGATTTTCTTCACTTTGGCTTTGATTTCGCCAGAACTTCCCCTTGTTTTATGATGGGCCTGCTAAAAACCAGCAAAGAGAAGGATTATAAAATGATGGCAAACTCCTTAAGCAACTAACATGAAGGACAAATACTTTAGCAAAAATTTTCTGTAAACTTTTCTTATGAAAAATGCAAAATTTTAAGGACTTTTTGAGGCTTTAAATGAAATTAAGCTAGGCTCTCTTAGAGTTTTCTATTTGTTGTCCTAAAACAGAAAGATAAAACTCCTAAATAGCTAGATCTACAAATGCAAACTTAGAGCAACTTTCTACCTTAAAAAATTGTGTGAATTTAAGGAAAAGTGCCACAAAACTACTTAGATCTATCCTTTGAATAAGAAAGAATTTAAATTGGATCTAAGACTCATGCATGCAACATTAGATAATAAGATTAGCCTTTGAAATCGATTCTAGATGACATGCAAGAGAAGTAACCAAACGATTTTCTTTAGAAATAAAATAGAGAGGAGGAGAGAGCAAGCTTATGCTTGGAATATCTTTGGGCTATGGGGTCCTTCTTTGGTGAAGTGAAGAGGGATCTTCTTCAAATGTATTTAAGAAGTAGAAGCATCAATCTAGATCCTCCTAATCTCCAAGTAGAACATCAATTACTTCAAAATGCTTGCACAATAAAGGGTTAGAAAAAGGTGCCACCTACAAG
>JASDQU010503583.1:0-16912 GCA_032191745.1 Picea mariana
TAGAAAAAATTGAAAATAGGTGAAAATGAGCATTTAAAAAAATAATGTGGAAACATTGGGGATCGAAAAATTGAAAATATAAAAAATTATCTAAAAATAAAGAGGGGGTGCTACCAGTAGCACCATTTTTAAAAACGAGGTAAAAAATTGGACCCCCCCAAAAACGAGAACTCTGGAGAGTTCTCATTAAGTTGGTAACTATGTTTCTAGTTTCCATTGATGTCAACCCTTGAAGAAATTCCGGTAGCACAAAGGTTTGGGTAATGGACGCAAGTTTGTTTGATGGATAATTGTATGAGTTTTGATATATTTGTAGGTAATATTATTCTATATGGATAATACATGTCATGCCATTTCCGGTGGTATGTGGAACGTCACATAACTCCTCACTATTAAAGAGTTATGGCCATGTGAAGTTGGAGAAACCTCATGAGTCATCTAGAAGCCCCAAAAAGTCAAATTGTTTNGAAAAAATTGAAAATAGGTGAAAAATGAGCATTTAAAAAAATAATGTGGAAACATTGGGGATCGAAAAATTGAAAATATCAAAAATCATCTAAAAACAAAGAGGGGGTGCTACTGGTAGCACCATTTTTAAAAACGAGGTAAAAAATTGGACCCCCCAAAAAACGAGAACTCTGGAGAGTTCTCATTAAGTTGGTAACTATGTTTTTAGTTTCCATTGATGTCAACCCTTGAAGAAATTCTGGTAGCACAAAGGTTTGGGTAATGGACCCAAGTTTGTTTGATGGATAATTGTATGAGTTTTGATATATTTGTAGGTAATACTATTCTATATGGATAATACATGTCATGCCATTTCCGGTGGTATGTGGAACGTCACATAACTCCTCACTATTAAAGAGTTATGGCCATGTGAAGTTGGAGAAACCTCATGAGTCATCTAGAAGCCCCAAAAAGTCAAATTGTTTGCAAAATAAATTATTTAAATAATAAAGTTAAAGGAGAACTCCCTAAAATAAGGAAAGTGGGATGCTACATAAAAGTATAAATAAGAGGCAAGGCTCTCTCATTTAATCACACTTGAATATCATTGAATATCTATTTTTGTGAAAGTTATTTTTGGGAAGGTATTATTGATAGAGAAAAATTGCAGCAGAAAAACTACGGTAGGAAAAGTGCGGCAGAAAAGTGCAGTAGGAAAAGTGTGGAAGAAAAAGTGCAACCAAAAAATCGCGACAGAAAAATTGCAGCAGAAAAAGTGCGGCAAAAAAATCACGGCAGGAAAATCGTGGTAGAAAAATTGCGGAAACAACATGGTTGGGGTCTATTTATGAGAGATATGCCACATCTTGTTTGAGGTATTTTTTGTGATCTAGGGTTTAGCTCTTGAGATGGTATTCGATGTTCAATATTGCTGCAAATATCATATTTGTTGAGGGATACAACTAGTATTTTTTTGTTGGTATTTGGCATATGGGTATTGGTCTTTTGGTTGTGATGTGTTGGTTTAACTTGAGGATACATAATAGTGATATTGTGGCACATGGTTTGATGTAATGGTTTATGGTATTTGGTTATGGATAGTGTGATGTATTTCTAGAGAAATTTTGATGGTTATATTGGTATATGTACTTGGTATAGGTACATGGTTGAGACAAGTAGTTTATGAGTTGGCACATACATGAGGTGTATACTTGATGATGTTGGTACATCTTGATTATTCATAGTTGATGTGTATTTTATGCATGATTGGTACATATTTGGTGCATGGTTGATGCACTCATTGATGGTACAGGTTGAGGTATAGGTTGATGCATGGTTGATGCATTTGTTTATGGTACAGGTTGATTATAGGTTGTTTGGACAGGTTATTGTGACAGGTTATTTGTACAACTTTGGTGCATGGTTGATGCATTTTATTATGGTACAAGTTGAGGTACAGATTGATGTATGCTACATGTTGGAATAGGTTATTGGTACAGGTTGTTACAGGTTGATTACAAGTTGATTGGTGTAGGTTTACAATAATATATCTCAGAGTGATAATGTGAAAGTGATTCCATCATTCTACTGCTACGTCAGGGCAGATGGATGAGGCAAGGATAAGTGGTTGTAGCAACCTTCCAGTTGTAGCGAAGAACATAGGGGGTCATGGCCTCCTTCTGGTTGTAGCCAAAGAATTGGGGAGTTGGAGCTTCGCTCAGGTTGTAGCCTAAGAAACTAGGGGTTGGAGCATCCTTCCAGTTGGAGATGGAAAAAAAGGAAGTCGGTGCTTCCAATGAATGTAATTCTTCAATACATATAATAAAAATCATTTTGTGGTTTTCTCCCGCTTTGGGTTTCCACGTAAAAACACTAGTGTACTGTCTATGTGTATGATTGCTCATTTGTTCATTGTTTATTACTCAACAATTATTGGATGATAATGCTACACTGATATAACACTTGCATTATATGGTTGAAAAGGTTTAAATATCTCTATTACTGATTGAATCCCCCACTCAGTAATCCAACACTTCCATCTCCATAGTAGCCTCCTCGAGGATAAAGTGTTTCCATTGCACCTTTTCTTGGGTGATGGTTCTGTTCCGAAGTAGTGTTTCTTTCCTGTCCAGAATGCATAGATGTTCCACTTGGAACTCACCTTCTGGTTCCACCTGCACCATGTTCCAATCAATGATGTGAGTAGGATCATGAACATATTTTTTTAATAACGAAACATAAAAAACATTATGAATTTTTAAACTAGCAGGGAGTGTGACTTGGTATGCACTGGTCCAATTCGAGTTAGGACTTTGAATGGACCATAAAACCTTGGTGCCAACTTGGAACAATTCCTTAGCTTTAATGAGATCTTTCTTTATTTGACTTTAAAGTACACCTGTTCTCCAACATTTAACTCCTAATGCCGTCTTTTTTTATATGCATAGATTTTTTTTCGATCTTGTGCAATCTTTAAATTATGTTTCACCTTTTTGACCATCTGTTCCATTCCTTGGAGAATTTTTGGTCCAACCATTATTCGGTCAAATGAATTATCCCAACTAATTGGAGTTTTACATTTCCTTCCATATAAAACTTTGAATGTAATCATTTTCATCAATGCTTGATAACAGTTATTGTATGTGAATTTGACTAAGTGTAGGTACTCTTCCCATTTAGTTCATTTCATTCTTATGTAAATTCATAACATATATTCAATAATATGATTTGTACATTATGTTTGTCCATCCGTTTGTGAATGATAAATTTTACCGAAATTCAAATTAGTTCCCAAACCTCCAAACAATACTTTCAATAAATTTGATGTAAATTTGACATCTCTATCTGAAATCACCATTTTAGGAATTCCACACAATCTAAATATCTCTTTCTTAAAAATTTCAGTGATATTGATATCTTTATAAGTAGATTTCACATGTAAGATTTGGGCAAACTTACTCAACTTATCAATTACTACCCTGATTGAATCATTTTGTCTTTGAGTTTTTGGCAAACCTCTAATGAAATCCATCCAAATAATTTCTCATTTCTTTTTTGGTATAGGTAAAGGATGTCATAAACCGACTAGATTTTGATGTTTAACCTTCACCTGTTGACAATCTAAGCATTTAGATAAGTAATCAACTATTTTAGATTTCATGTTAGGCGAATAATTTTTTTTTCTCAAGGCTGTTATCATTTTCTGATATCCAGGATGACCAAAATAAGGATTTTTATGCAGCTCATTTAGGATTATCAACTTTAAATCAAAAAAATTAGGTACATATATTCTGTTTTTGAACTTTAATAGTCTGTTTTTGTTGACACTATAATCTGTACCATCCAATTTCCCTTCATTTTCCAGCAACTCTTAGTTTTTTTTGATGTATTTTGTATCATTTTTGCTTACATATTTAATTCTATACTCAATATCACTTTCAGTTTTGTTGATGATAATTTCATATATTTCATTATTTCTTTGACTAAGTGTATCTACGAATTTATTCTACTTCCCTTTGATATGTCAAATTTCAAAATCAAACTTGCTTACGAAGGCTAACCACCTTGCTTGTCATGCATTGAGATTGTGTTGACTAAACATAGGTTTCACACCACGGTTATTTTTTAATAATAGGAATTTTCTTCCGATTCTGTAATGTTGCCACATGTTAGCGAATGAACTATAGCTACTAGTTCTAGGTCATGTGTTACGTAATTCCTTTCACGTTCCTTCAATTTACGAGATTTGTAACAAATAACATGTACATCTTGTGACAATACTCCTCCTAATTCCTCTTTACTTGCATCTACACAAACTATAAAATGTTGGTAAGGATCATCTACTTTAAGTATTGGTGCTATATTTAGTAAACCTTTCAATTTATCAAAACTATCTTGGCATTTTTGAGACCAAATAAATTCCGTTCCCTTTTTCTGCAATGATGTAATAGGATAGGCAATTTTGGAAAATCCTTTGATAAAACTCCGGTAATAACCAATAATTCCCATGAACGATCGTATGTTTGTTATGTTCTTAGGTATTGACCATTCCATAATGTCTTTAATCTTTTCAGGGTCTACTGCAATACCATCTTCTGATATTACATGTCCCAAATCTTTTATCTTTCTTTGATAAAATTCACATTTATCAAACTTAGGATATAATTTATACTCTTTTAGAGTCTGTAGTACTATTTTCAAATGTTGTTCATTTTAATCTTTAGACTTTTAGTATATTAGTATATCATGAATAAATATCAAGATGAATTTATCCAAGTATTGGCTAAACATACTATTCATTAAACACATAAATGTTTCTAGTGCGTTAGTAAGCCCAAATGAGATTACTACAGAATCGTAATGTCCATAGCATGTCCTAAAAGTTTTTTTATTAATGTCTTCATCTTTTCTTCTGATTTGATGATAACCATACCTTAAATCCAATTTAGAGAATATTTTTTCTCCTTCAACCTGATCAAATAAATCAGTAGTCCTGGGAAGATGGTACTTGTTTTTAATCGTCATTTTATTCAATTGATGATAATCAATGCATAACCATAGCGTTCCATCTTTCTTTTTGACAAATAATACTAGTGCTCCCCATCGTGAAACACTTGTTCTAATGTATCATTTATCTAATAGTTCTTGTAGTTGAATTTTTAATTCTGCTAACTCAAGGATACTCACCCTATAAGGTTCCTTTGACACTGGTGCAGATCCAAGTAGTATATCAATAGATAACTCTATTTCTCTTCTCAGAGGTAGTTCCGGTATTTCTTCTACAAATACATCCTCAAATATTCGAAGTACAACAAATTCTTCTATTCTCGATTTTCTTTGTTTATCTAGCATATTTGTTACTTGGAAAACATATATTTTGCAGCCTCTACTGATGCACTTCTTAAATTACATTGGTGATATTTGTCTGATAGAAATTAGTTTACTAATTTCTTGCACTGTTCTTGACATTCCCCTTTCATCTTTATAAATAAATTATTTTTGATAACATTTTAGTACAGTTTTTTTCTCCTCTAACCAATCCATACCAATAAGTATGTAATATGAACCTAAAGGTAATACATTTAAGTTTACCTTTGTATCCTGACCATTTATATTCAACTTACATTTAGGAATAAGTTGAGTTACCTTTTTTTTGTGCCTGTTGCTAATTATACTAACTAGGATTTAGTATGTTTTACCCTTTTTAGCTTGCTTGAGTCTACCAATTATGGAGTAACATAACTTAAACTAGCTCATGGGTCAATTATAATACAAACTTTTCTTTCATAAATGTTACCTTGAATTTCCACAATGGTCGATTGATGATATTGTTTCCTTCCATCTAACGCTGTGTTGATTCTATGAACACTTTTGCCAATATCTCTAATCGTTGAAGCTTCTTGAATGTTTTGAATAGTTTTGTTTCCAGCATTTTTATATCGAGAGTTTCTCAACCAATGTGGATCACTACATCCCCAACATTTCAATAGTTCTCTAGGATTATCAATTGTTTTCTTAAATCCCAAATTAATTGACTTTCTTCCTTGTAGTTGAGGTGGATTTTTGAAGGCGTTATGTTGTCGATGTCCTTTGGACATATTACGAAATGGTGATGGATTGAAACCATTTTTAATTTGATTTAGTTTGTCTTGCTTCTTTTCTCTCCATGCTTTTGGATTTTTATATCGTTGCTTGTACTTTTCATAGCATATTCTTACCTTTCGCAATAGTGCATTCAAGGTTTTTGGAATATGAAACTCTGTTATTTCCTTATATCTTTAAGGTAAGAAACTTAGAAACCTTTGAACCTTTACCTTTTCATCTTTTATATAAGGAAAAAATTTCAACATTTCCATAAATTTAGTGATTAGATTCTCCATAAACATCTTTCGTAACTTCAGTTCATAGAACTCTTTGTTTTTTCACTCATAATAAATTTCAAGCAAGTATTGTTTCTTAAAATATTTCTGAAAATATGACCATTCCATTTTCATTCCTTTTAGTCCTTTGGCTAGTTTTAAGTCATTCCACCATATACTAGCCTTACCTTTCATATTATACATAGCCATTCTTACTTTCATATTACTAGAATAATTGTAAATCTTGAAGTACATCTTTATGTCAAGCAACCAAGCATATGCTTCCTCCCCAATTCTAGACTCTCCATGAAACGTCGAAGGTTTAATTTTCTTAAACTCTCCATATAAGTGATCCATCTGTTTTCATTTCTTATCCATAGACACTCTGTTTTTAGTTATATGTTTGTCGTTAAAAGAGTTGTTTTCCTTCTTTGTTCCTTGAATTGAATCCTTTTAAGAGTTTTGACTAAATTCTCAATATACATCATTGTTCCGTGGGCTCTTTTTCATTGCTATTCTTCATAAAAATATCTCATTTATTTCTTGTTGATCTTCCCATGCTTTCTTTAGTTTCTCACTATCAGCCTTGAATGTTTGCAACTCTACGATAAGGTTCTTTATTTTTTCCCACACTCGGGTTTTTGAAATACCCTCGTTGTGATGTTCTGGGTTTCTATGAGGCTCTTGATTATTATTTACTTCAAGTCTATCTTCTTCTCCATTTAGCGCTAACATAGTTACAAAATTTTCGAAACAGTGTGTTTGTAACAATGAACAATTTTTTTGTTAGATTTTTTATCAAACACTTTATATTTTTATGGCCTAAGTGTTGTAACCTACAACTCTAATACCATATGTAACAAATCCCATATTCCACTAATTTTATTTTTTCTAAGGTAATAAAACTTTTAACACCAAAGTCATTGTCAACTTATAATTGCCTCCATATCTGCTAGAGGGGTTCACAATTATATCATACCTAGAATAGTTTCTATATAATGGAATCAACCTTCACATAATAATCTATAAAATTAAAACCATATGAAAAATCACTATTGTTATTATAGTACCCACTCCATGTTACATAAGATTATGTTTTCTTTATGGGTTTCATAGCTCTCTTTTCAAAGGTAGAGAATTATAAAACTATAAGAAGTTTAGGATGTCCACCCATGAACATATACATTGAAACTTAAATAATATTGGAAGACTTGATTTAATGAGATAGAGGTAGCCTTTATTCCCTTTCATGACCGTCATTGGAAAAACCTAGAAGAACACGAAATTATCCACCTATCCATTGCCACATATGTGTAATCACATGGTTTCTCAAAAAAGGAGGTAATAAAGGTACTGGGTTCTCAGTTCAGGGTACTACGCATTGGGTTCGAGGTTTCCTTGAGCCTCAAACCAACGATGAAGTTGGATGCGTCCCTTATTTGGTCGATTCATGGGAGTTTTGTCTCTAACTTTACATTTTTTTGCTGCTACGTGAGACCTCTTATGGCATCTTCCCTAGAACGAAAGGAAATATTCCCTACTCCAGATCCAATGCGTAGGGTTCTCCTTTGATTTCTTACCTCCAGGTAGACAAACCTTTCCAAGAATAGTTATGAATGAGGGTTGTTTGTTTTCTGACCCAAAATATGGGTTTACTCATTATTTGTATCTCTTTTCATTCATATATTTATGCATTTGTGGGATTGGGAGAATCTCTACATACAATTTATAAATCTCGGTGAGTATCTCCTTTCTGAATTCATTAAAATGTAGTCTTTTCTCTACAGAGGTAGTGAAAGATACTGTGGATATATGTCGTTACTGCAAAGATTATTTATGTCGTTACTGCAAAGATTATTTATTATGTGTACCATTATATATTTTTTGGGTTGAAGAGGCGAAGTGATACTTCATTTTTCCATCGAGTCACATGGGTTTACTCACATACTTATTGAAAAATATGCTTTAAGTTCTTTCTTTTAGAAGGAGACTTGTCAAAATTTCATTGAACTCACATTGGACTACGAATTCACGGCTGTGTATTGACCTCTCAATAGTTCAATCTCATTTCCAGTTAAGTATAACTCTAAGATTGAAACCAATAAGTCTTTAAAGAACCTTTTAAATTTGTTCCGACTTGGTGTAGAACCTACTTACGTCCAGGTGAAGTTTATCATTTGCAGTTTCAATTATTTTTACTCTGACAGAACTTAGTCGAGACTTTCATGAAGGTAAGGTTATCTACCCGTTCGTTAATGTACAAGGATTTTTACATATAACGTTGACAGTAAAATCCCTAGTCTTCATTATAGATTTTTATTACAACCTCTCATCTTAGTAAATCGCCCCTTACACTTTGACATTTCCCTATTATGGGCATCCCAACCCTGCTTCGCATGAAGTTTAATGTGATACACCTATGTATATATATTGATTCTATACAAACTAAGATTATTCAAGAATGAATTGTTTATTTTAATATGATGTGCACGATATACATACCTACTCTTTGATTCTGTACCATGCAAATAATGTTATCATACACTGGAATATTGTGTGTTACTTTCATTTAAACTGTTCTTTGTTTTTTTAGAAGGAAAATCTCATAGAGAAATATTTTAGCATTGGGTTCCTTTATTTGCGAGGAAAACCCATCATAAGTAAAGGGGATTTCCACCATATCTACTTTTCCTTGGCTTCCTCCAGGTTTAGCTTTGGCGCCAGAATCGACACATATAAAAAATATTTAACCCTTTAATAACAGCCCTTTTCATTCTTTATCATCATATGGGTATTGGATACATATTCATAATTATCTGCATTGTGATTTAATTTAAACATAATGAATATGCTCTCTTTTAACATTGAACTGCATACCCAACATTCAAACTGCGGTCATCACTTGGAGGAATGGGTAAGCATAAATATTTGCAAAGCATGATTAATTATTTTAGTTATTGACACTCTCTTCAATATATGTTATACCAAATGTTTTTCCTTTGTTTCTATAGGAGGAGAAAGATCTCATTCTCGAGGATCCTCGCGACTTCCAACAAGGTATTCAGGTTCCAAAAGGATGATATAACTTAAATCTTTGAACCAATACAACCTTTGTTTTTTCTCTCTAATTTTTAATTATAATAATAATTCCTTTAATGAGGATATTTTATTAAAGCTATTAAACTTTTTTCTCTCTAATTTTTAATTATAATAATAATTCCTTTAATGAGGATATTTTATTAAAGCTATTAAACTTTATTCTGTAACGTAAGGTTTGAACTATAATCCCCATGCATGAAAACTATCATTCTGATATTGAATATTTCATTAAATCTTTGTTGGATTTTATTAGTATTCTATCTTACTAGTACCTATGTTTTATATGGAACTTATTTATTTCACTATACCTGGAAACCTCAGAATTTCCCATATTTATCATAGTTATTGAATGTCCATAAAATCACATCTATACATACATATCCTTAATCTTGATTTATTTTCTAAGGTACCATTCTTCTAGGATTCAGATTCTAGAATACATAAACTTGACAAATCTGAAACTTATATAAAATACTGAAAACTACTAATTTAAAATTCTTTAATAAACAATGTAAGTATTTATCTGATTCTGTAGTCAATCAAGAAATTTTACTCTATTTTCTACAACTTTCTCTGTAATGTAAAAATTCATCATATATATATATGTGTGTGTGTGTGTGTGTGTGGCGCGCGCACATGTGTGTGTGTATTAATTATATGATAACTTTCCACGATCGAACAATATTTATAACTACTAACATAATCATATAAAAATATATTTTGTAATGGATATATGATACATATTTGAAGCTAACCAGCTCGAAACAAATGGAACAACTAGGTTCCACCCAACCGTAGATGTACAACAACCAAAATTACTTGTCTTGATGACCCCCTAGCCTGACCATGACTCCATAAGGGTGAACTGAGTCCCACTACTTAGCCAATGTACCTATGTACCATTTAGAAAAATCATTTTCCTAACAAAGTGAGTGCTCACACAACAAATATTTCTTCTCACAACATACTAAGAAGTGCCCTTCGTCCCATGTATGTTCTATTAATCCTTCTTGTGCTTAGGACTTTTTCATTGAACTCATTTACCTCCTTGGAAATTCATATATTTAAAATTACCTTATTTCTAAGGGCTTCTAGTAACACAACTCCACTTCTAACACTTGTTAAAATCAGCTCTAAGTTAACTCATACATGTTCCCAAATCATGGAATCATAGTCAACTATTTTGAACCTGGATGTTCCATCTATTTCGTGCATTAAATAAATTAAAAATTTCCATCTCTTACATTTTTGCATCAAAAGGGGACAATTGGCAAGTCAAAATAATTCTCAATAGTAAAAAATACAACAACTAATTGTCTTAATAACACTAATTAATAATTTCCATAAATGGAAATTATTCAAAAATAAAATATTTAATTATGGAGGATATTACATCCTCTCCCCCTTAAGTATAACACTATCCTCAGTTTTAGTATTTCCTTCTAGTCATTACTTGGAATGAAGTTGGATATGATTTCATCATTTCATCTACCATCTCCCAAGTATCCTCCTCAGGGATAAAGTGCTTCCATTACACCTTTACCTGTGTGATGGCTCTGTTCCGAGGTACAGTTTCTTTCTTGTCCATAATGCATAAAGGTTTTGCTTGGAACTCACCTTCTGGTTCCACCTGCACCATGTTCCAATCAATGATGTGAGTAGGATCATGAATATATTTTTTCAATAATGAAACATGAAAAACATTATGGATTTTTAAATTAGTAGGGAGCGCAAGTTGGTATGCCACTGGTTCAATTCGAGTTAAGAATTCAAATGGACCACAAAACCTTGGTACCAACTTGGAATAATTCCCTAGATTTAATGAGATCATTCTTGCTTTGACTTTATGGTACACATCATCTCCAACATTAAATTCTTGATGTCATGTTTTCTAATATCCATAGGTTTTTTTGTTGATCTTGCATAAATTTTAAATTATGTTGCACCTTTTTGACCGTTTATTCCATTTCTTGGAGGATTTATGGTCCAACAATTATTTGGTCAACCAGATTATCCCAACTAATCAGATTTGTACATTTCTTGCCATATAAAACTTTTAAGGGACCCATTTTTGTCGACACTTGATAACCATTATTGTATGCGAATTGGACTAAGTGTTGGTACTCTTCTCACTTAGTTGGTTTTGTTCGTACGTATATTCGTAAAATATCTTCAATAATCATATTTGTACATTCTATTTGTCGATCCATTTGTGGATCATAACTTGTACTGAAATTTAAATTACTTCTTAGGCCTTCAAACAATCATTTTCAGAAATTTGATGTAAATTTGACATTTTTATTTGAAATGACCAGTTTAGGAATTCGATGCAATCTAAATATCTCTTTCATAAAAATTTCAGCGATATTAATATATTTATAAGTAGATTTCACAGGTACAAAGTGAGAATACTTACTCAATTTATCAACTATTACCATGACTGAATCATTTTGTCTTTGAGTTTTTGACAAACCTATAATGAAATCCATGAAATAATTTCTCATTTCCAGTGTGGTATAGGCAAACGTTGTAATAAACATGTTGGATGTTGATGTTCAACCTTCACCTGTTGGAAATATAAGTATTTAGTTAAGTAATCAACTATTTAAGATTTCATGTTGGCCAATAAAAGTGTTTTCTCAAGGCTATTATCATTTTCTGATATCCAGGATGAAGAGAATATGGAATTTTATGCAACTTGTTTAGGATTATAAACTTTAAATCAACAAAATTAGGTACATATATTCTATTTTTGAACTTTAATAGTCCATTTCTATTGATACTGTAATCTGTACCATCCATTTTTCCTTTATTTTTCAGCATCTATTGTATTGTTTTGATCTATTATGCACCATTTTTTCTTACATATTTAATTTTGTCCTCAATATCGCTTTCAGTATTGTTGATAATGATTTCATATATTTCATTACTTCTTCAACTAAGTGCATCTGCGAATTTATTCTCTTTCTCTTTGATATGTCAAACTTCAAAATCAAACTCGTTTAAGAAGGCTAACCACCTTGCTTGTCGTGCATTGAGATCTTGTTGACTAAATAGATGTTTCACACTATTGTTATCCTTTAATAATATGAATTTTCTTCCCATTAAGTAATGTTATCACATTTTTATTTCATGAATTACAACTACTAGTTCCAGGTCACATTCTATGTAATTCCTTTCATCTTCCTTCAATTTACAAGATTCGTAATTCATTACGTGTCCGTCTTGCGACAACACTCCTCCTAATCGCTCTTTACTCGCATCTACACAAACTGTAAAATATTGGTAAGGATTAACTACTTTAAATGTTGATGCTATAGTTAGCAAACCTTCCAATTTATCAAAACTATCTTGGCATTTTTTAGACCAAATAAATTTCGTTCCCTTTTTCGGCAATGATGTAATAGGATAGGAAATTTTGGAAAATCCTTCGATAAACCTCAATTAATAACCAATATTCCCCACCAATGGTCGTATTTCTTCTCTGTTCTTAGGTACATGCCATTCCATAATAGCTTTAACATTTTCAGGGTCTACTACAATGCCATCTTCTGATATTACATGTCCCAAATATTGTATCTTTATTTGATATAACTCACATTTATCAAACTTAGCATATAATTTAAGCTCTATTAGATTATGTAGTACTATTTTCAAATGTTGTTCATGTTCTTATTCGGAATTTGAATATATTAGTATATTGTGAATAAATATCAATAAGAATTTATCCAAGTATTGGATAAATATAATATTCATTAAACAGATAGAAGTTGTCAGTGCATTAGTAAGTCCAAATGAGATTACTACAAACTCGTAATGTCCATTGCATGTCCTAAAAGGTATTTTATTTATGTCTTCATCTTTTATTTTGGTTTGATGATAACCAAACCTTAAATCCATTTTAGAGAAAAAAAATTCTCCTCCAACATGATCAAATAAATCATTAATACTTGGAAGAGGGTACTTGTTTTTAATAATCATTTTATTCAATTGACGATAATCGATGCATAATCCTAGCGTTCCATCCTTCTTTTTGAAAAATAATACCGGTGCTCCCCATAGAGAAACACTTGGTCTAATGTATCCTTTCTCTACTAGTTTTTGTAGTTGAACTTTTAATTCCATTAACTGAAGGATACTCATCATGTAAGGTTCCTTTGACACTAGTGAAGATCTAGGTAGTAGATCAATAGAGAAGTCTATTCCTCTTATGGGAGGTACTTCCAATATTTCCTCTGCAAATACATCCTCAAATCCTCGAAGTACAACAAATTCTTCCGATTTCATTATCTAGCATATTTGTTACATGGAAAGCATTTATTTTGTAGCCTTTACTAGTGCACTTCTTAAATTGCATTGCTGATATTTGTTTGATAGAAACTGGTTTACTAATTCCTTGCACTATTCTTGACATTCCATTTTCATCTTTGTAAATAAATGATTTTTCATAACAATTTAGTACAACTTTGTTCTCCTCTAACCATTCCATACCTATAAGTATGTCGTATGAAACTAAAGGTAATACCTTTAAGTTTATCTTTGTATCTTGACCATTTATATCCAACTTACATCCAGGAAGGAGTTCAATTACCTTTATTTTTGTGCCTATTTATAATTATACTAACCAGGATTTAGTATCTTTTACCCTTTTTATCTTGCTTGAGTCTACCAAAGATGGAGTAACATAACTTAAATTAGCTCCTTGGTCAACTAACGTAGAAATTTATTTGTCATGGATGTTACCTTCAATTTCCACAATGGTGGATTGATGATTTGCTTGCCTTCCATCTAACATTGCGTTGATTCTATGAACACTTTTTCCAATATATCCAACAGTTGAAGCTTCTTGTATGTTTTGCTTGCAACATTTCTATATGGACAATTTCTCAACAAATGTGATTCGCGACATCCCCAACATTTCAATGGTTCTCTAGGATTATTAGTTGTTTTCTTGAATCTGAAATTAACTGATTTGTTTCCCTGTACTTGTGGTGGGTTTCTTAAGGAGTTATGTTCTTGATATCCTTTGGACATATTACAAAATGGTGATGGATTGAAACTGTTTTTCCTTTGATTTAGTTTCTCTTGCTTCTTTTCTCTCCATCTTTTGGATTTTCAGATCGTTGCTTATACTATCCATAGCATATTCTTTCCTTTCACAACACTTCATTCAAGGTTTTTGGATTATCAGACTCTATTCTATCCTTATATGTCTGAGGTAAGCAACTTAAAAACCTTTGAACCTTTACATTATCATATTTTATATAAGGAAAAAATCTCAACATCTACATAAATTTAGTGAGTAGATCCTCCATAGACATCTGTCGTAACTTCAGTTCATAGAACTCTTTGTTTTTTCTCTCATAATAAATTTCAGACAAGTATTATTTCTTAACATATTTTTTAAAATCTACCCATTCCATTTTCTTTTTTTATGGTCCTTTGGCTAGTTTCAAGTCGTGCCACCATATACTAGCCTTACCTTTCATATTATAGATAGACATTCTTACTTTCATATTACTAGAATAATTGTAAATATTGAAATATTTATTTATGTCAAGTAACCAAGCTTCTTCTTCTTCACTAGTTATGGATTCTCGATCAAACGTTGAAGGCTTAATTTTCTTAAACTCTCCATCTAAGTGATCCATGTATTTTCGTTTCTTAGTTGTAGACATTCTGTTTTCAGTTATATGTGTTTATATTATGGTAGTTGTGGGAGGTATTGACATCCACCTGTAACGTTTGACAATACTAGAATATTCTGGGAAGCAACAGAAACATTAAAACTGATGCAGGAGCATCTTTCCACCTCGATAGATGCATCAACAAATAAACACATCAGAACACATCTGAAGATAAGGAGAGGCACCGACCCTCTCATTTCCAGGATTCAAAATATTAAATTATGTAAATTTATGTGTAAGGTTGATAAAACACCAAACCCATGCCTTTAGACAGGTGTGGATAGATTCGTCGAAGCAATTGACTGTAAGCAGGTCTAGATTTGTGTTAGGTATGGATCTACGTCCTTTGTAATGAGTCATAGGATAAGGTGTCTTAACTTAGACAATGATAGCATTTAGGTGGTGGAGAGTATAAGCTCAAAGAGCCCTCTTGTAAAAATAAAGAAGAGACTAGAGCAAGAGTTAGTTAGTTAGTTAGTTAGTTAGAGAAGGAAGTGTTAGAATAGCAAGAGTAGCGAGAGGAAGAAAAGAACTGAGACTCTTTGATAATCCAGTTTTGTACACAGTTGTAAGAAAAAATTGATTTTAATACAAATAAAAGCAGTTTTTTCTGCATATGATGTCTATTTATGTTATATGTGATCTTTGAATGATATCTGTGTATGTTCATATATGTTGTAGATGTATGTTAGATTTCATATACAGGGATAGACTTAGTTTGTTGTTTGTGGGTTCTTTTGATTTCAGTATGGGTTCTTTGTGGCGAAATGCAAGGAGTTGCATGATAGAGTGTTGAAGACTCCGTGAGCCATTGCAAAGAGTGCATATCTGAGTTCTAGTTTGAGTTCAGGAAGAATGTGCAGGAGGGCATACCAGAAGAGTTATAAACTCAAGAGAGGAGCCTCAAGGTTACTAAATACCTTAGAGGAAAATTTTTTCAGAGAAATCACATAGAGACATATTCACTGAAAACTTTGTAGAGATTTTCTAGGTGGGCATCTAGCGAGTGAAAGGAGTGCACAAGAGAAATTTATTTTGAGTCCAGAGAGATGATAAGTGTCAGAGGAAAAGACACTTACATAGTTGTTGAATACTCTGGAGGAAGACCTGTGTAAGGAGTGCACTGGGTCAACACTTGGACAAAGTGTTGAAAGACAACCAGTTAGAGACCAGTCAAAGCACAAAGAGTGTGTGTGAAAAAGTATTTTTTGACTCGAAGCTCAAAAGAGATAGCGGGGAAAATTCTGTATGCAGAGTGTGCATATTGAGTGCAAGGGGTGCATATAGAAACAAACTTGTGTTAAAGTTTGAAAGCTCGGGAGGTTGAGTGCAGAGTCTACTAGGAGGGCGTAAGAAAGTATTTTGAAAAAGACACAGAGTGCAAGTGTGCGCTAAGGGGCGAGATTTAAATTTCATTTGACAGAGTTTTAGGAGTAGTTGTTTTAAGTCTTGAGACGAAACACTTAAAAAAGTTTCTAAGTTTTGAAGAGTTGAAGAATTCATAGGTGGAGCGCAAAAAATTGAAGTTCGAAGAAAGAATAAGTATGGAGGATTGAGTAGGAGAAGTCCTTCAGAAAATAATTTTGAAGATTGGACAAGATCGAGGGTCAAGACCCATTCCGAAAGAGATGAAATCTTACAAGCTGTTAGATATCGGAGAAGTAGCACACTTGTTAGTTGCGAGGATTCATCATAATTTCGCGAAACCAAACTATTTGGAAAAAGCATAGTGAAATTCGCGAAATCACGAAATCCCAAAATCATCAAGACCTTTCATTGAAGGAGGACATGTGGCGACAAATCAATGTTTCGTTGATTCAT
>JASDQU010503583.1:16962-40743 GCA_032191745.1 Picea mariana
TTATTTTTGGGAAGGTATTATTGATAGATAAAAATTGCAGCAGAAAAACTGCGTTAGGAAAAGTGCGGCAGAAAAAGTGTACTAGGAAAAGTGTGGAAGAAAAAGTGCAACTGAAAAATCGCGACAGAAAAATTGCAGCAGAAAAAGTGTGGCAAAAAAATCACGGCAGGAAAATCGTGCTAGAAAAATTGCGGAAACAACATGGTTGGGGTCTATTTATAAGAGATATGGCACATCTTGTTTGAGGTATTTTTTGTGATCTAGGGTTTAGCTCTTGAGATGGTATTCAATGTTCAATATTGCTGCAAATATCATAATTGTTGAGGGATACAACTCGTATTTTTTGGTTGGTATTTGGCATATGGGTATTGGTCTTTTGGTTGTGATGTGTTGGTTTAACTTGAGGATACATAATAGTGAGATTGTGGCACATGGTTTGATGTAATGGTTTATGGTATTTGGTTATGGATAGTGTGATGTATTTCTAGAGAAATTTTGATGGTTATATTGGTATATGTATTTGGTATAGGTACATGGTTGAGACAAGTAGTTGATGAGTTGGCACATACATGAGGTGTATACTTGATGATGTTGGTACATCTTGATGATTCATAGTTGATGTGTATTTTATGCATGATTGATACATATTTGGTGCATGGTTGATGCACTCGTTGATGGTACAGGTTGAGGTATAGGTTGATGCATGATTGATGCATTTGTTTATGGTACAGGTTGATTACAGGTTGTTTGGATAGGTTATTATGACAGGTTATTTGTACAAGTTTGGTGCATGGTTGATTCATTTTATTATGGTACAAGTTGAGGTACAGATTGATGTATGGTACATGTTGGCATAGGTTATTGGTACAGGTTGTTACAGGTTTATTACAAGTTGATTGGTGTTGGTTTACAATAATATATCTCAGAGTGATAATGTGAAAGTGATTACATCATTCTATTGCTACGTCAGGGCAGCTGGATGAGGCAAGGATAAGTGGTTGTAGCAACCTTCCAGTTGTAGCCGAAGAACATAGGGGGTCATAGCCTCCTTCTGGTTGTAGCCAAAGAATTGGGGAGTTGGAGCTTCCCTCAAGTTGTAGCCTAAGAAACTAGGGGGTTGGAGCATCCTTCCAGTTGGAGATGGAAAAAAAGGAAGTCGGTTCTTCCAATGAATGTAATTCTTCAAGACATATAAGAAAAATCATTTTGTGGTTTTCTCCCGCTTTGGGCTTCCACATAAAAACACTAGTGTACTGTCTATGTGTATGATTGCTCATTTGTTCATTGTTTATTTACTCAACAATTATTGGATGATAATGCTACATTGATATAACACTTGCATTATATGGTTGAAAAGGTTTAAATGTCTCTATTACTGATTGAATCCCCCACTCAGTAATCCAACACTTCCATCTCCATAGTAGCCTCCTCGAGGATAAAGTGTTTCCATTGCACCTTTTCTTGGGTGATGGTTCTGTTCCGAAGTAGTGTTTATTTCCTGTCCAGAATGCATAGATGTTCCACTTTGAACTCACCTTCTGGTTCCACCTGCACCATGTTCCAATCAATGATGTGAGTAGGATCATGAACATATTTTTTTAATAATGAAACATAAAAAACATTATGAATTTTTAAACTAGCAGGGAGTGTGACTTGGTATGCACTGGTCCAATTCGAGTTAAGACTTTGAATGGACCATAAAACCTTGGTGCCAACTTGGAACAATTCCTTAGCTTTAATGAGATCCTTCTTTATTTGACTTTAAAGTACACCTGTTCTCTAACATTTAACTCCTAATGCCGTCTTTTTATATATGCATAGATTTTTTTTCGATCTTATGCAATCTTTAAATTATGTTTCACCTTTTTGACCATCTATTCCATTCCTTGGAGAATTTTTGGTCCAACCATTATTCGGTCAAATGAATTATCCCAACTAATTGGAGTTTTACATTTCCTTCCATATAAAACTTTGAATGTAATCATTTTCATCAATGCTTGATAACCGTTATTGTATGTGAATTTGACTAAGTGTAGGTACTCTTCCCATTTAGTTCGTTTCATTCTTATGTAAATTCATAACATATATTCAATAATATGATTTGTACATTCTGTTTGTCCATCCGTTTGTGGATGAAAAATTTTACTGAAATTCAAATTAGTTCCCAAACCTCCAAACGATACTTTCAATAAATTTGATGTAAATTTGACATCTCTATCTGAAATCACCGTTTTAGGAATTCCATGCAATCTAAATATATCTTTCTTAAAAATTTCAGTGATATTGATATCTTTATAAGTAGATTTCACATGTAAGAATTGGGCAAACTTACTCAACTTATCAACTACTACCCTGATTGAATCATTTTGTCTTTGAGTTTTTGGCAAACCTGTAATGAAATCCATCGAAATAATTTCTCATTTCCTTTCTGGTATAGGTAAAGGATGTCATAAACTGACTAGATGTTGATGTTCAACCTTCACCTGTTGACAATCTAAGCATTTAGATAAGTAATCAACTATTTTAGATTTCATGTTAGGCGAATAATTTTTTTTTCTCAAGGCTGTTATCATTTTCTGATATCCAGGATGACCAAAATAAGGATTTTTATGCAGCTCATTTAGGATTATCAGCTTTAAATCAAAAAAATTAGGTACATATATTCTGTTTTTGAACTTTAATAGTCTGTTTTTGTTGACACTATAATCTATACCATCCAATTTCCCTTCATTTTTCAGCAACTCTTAGTTTGTTTTGATGTATTTTGCATCATTTTTGCTTACATATTTAATTCTATACTCAATATCACTTTCAGTTTTGTTGATAATAATTTCATATATTTCATTATTTCTTTGACTAAGTGTATCTGCGACTTTATTCTACTTCCCTTTGATATGTCAAATTTCAAAATCAATCTTGCTTACGAAGGCTAACCACCTTGCTTGTCATGCATTGAGATTGTGTTGACTAAACATAGGTTTCACACCACTGTTATTTTTTAATAATAGGAATTTTCTTATGATTATGTAATGTTGTCACATTTTTAGCGAATGAACTATAGCTACTAGTTCTAGGTCATCTGTTACGTAATTCCTTTCATGTTCCTTCAATTTACGAGATTTGTAACAAATAACATGTACATCTTGTGACAATACTCCTCCTAATTCCTCTTTACTTGCATCTACACAAACTATAAAATGTTGGTAAGGATCATCTACTTTAAGTATTGGTGCTATATTTAGTAAACCTTTCAATTTATCAAAATTATCTTGGCATTTTTGAGACCAAATAAATTTCGTTCCCTTTTTCTGCAATGATGTAATAGGATAGGCAATTTTGGAAAATCCTTTGATAAAACTCCGGTAATAACCAACAATTCCCATGAATGATCGTATGTTTGTTATGTTCTTAGGTATTGACCATTCCATAATATCTTTAATCTTTTCAGGGTCTACTGCAATACCATCTTCTGATATTACATGTCCCAAATATTTTATCTTTCTTTGATAAAATTCACATTTATCAAACTTAGGATATAATTTATACTCTCTTAGAGTCTGTAGTACTATTTTCAAATGTTGTTCATTTTAATCTTTAGACTTTTAGTATATTAGTATATCATGAATAAATATCAATATGAATTTATCTAAGTATTGGCTAAACATACTATTCATTAAACACATAAATGTTTCTAGTGTGTTAGTAAGCCCAAATGAGATTACTACAGACTCGTAATGTCCATAGAATGTCCTAAATTTTTTTTTATTGATGTCTTCATCTTTTCTTCTGATTTGATGATAACCATACCTTAAATCCAATTTAGAGAATATTTTTTCTCCTTCAACTTGATCAAATAAATCAGTAGTCCTGGGAAGATGGTACTTGTTTTTAATCGTCATTTTATTCAATTGATGATAATCAATGCATAACCATAGCGTTCCATCTTTCTTTTTGACAAATAATACTAGTGCTCCCCATCATGAAACACTTGTTCTAATGTATCATTTATCTAATAGTTCTTGTAGTTGAATTTTTAATTCTGCTAACTCAAGGATACTCATCCTATAAGGTTCCTTTGACACTGGTGCAGATCCAAGTAGTATATCAATAGATAACTCTATTTCTCTTCTCAGAGGTAGTTATGGTATTTCTTCTACAAATACATCCTCAAATATTTGAAGTACAAAAAATTCTTCTATTCTCGATTTTCTTTGTTTATCTAGCATATTTGTTACTTGGAAAACATATATTTTGCAGCCTTTACTGATGCACTTCTTAAATTACATTGGTGATATTTGTCTGATAGAAATTGGTTTACTAATTCCTTGCACTGTTCTTGACATTCCCCTTTCATCTTTATAAATAAATTATTTTTGATAACATTTTAGTACAACTTTTTTCTCCTCTAACCAATCCATACCAATAAGTATGTAATATGAACCTAAAGGTAATACATTTAAGTTTACCTTTGTATCCTGACCATTTATATTCAACTTACATTTAGGAATAAGTTGAGTTACCTTTCTTTTTGTGCCTGTTGCTAATTATACTAACTAGGATTTAGTATGTTTTACCCTTTTTAGCTTGCTCGAGTCTACTAATTATGGAGTAACATAACTTAAACTAGCTCATGGGTCAATTAGAATACAAACTTTTCTTTCATAAATGTTACCTTGAATTTCCACAATGGTCGATTGATGATATTGTTTCCTTCTGTCTAACGCTGTGTTGATTCTATGAACACTTTTGCCAATATCTCTAATTGTTGAAGCTTCTTGTATGTTTTGAATAGTTTTGTTTCCAGCATTTTTATATCGAGAGTTTCTCAACCAATGTGGATCACTACATCCCCAACATTTCAATAGTTCTCTAGGATTATCAATTGTTTTCTTAAATGCCAAATTAATTGACTTTCTTCCTTATAGTTGAGGTGGATTTTTGAAGGCGTTATGTTATCGATGTCCTTTGGACATATTACGAAATGGTGATGGATTGAAACCATTTTTAATTTTATTTAGTTTTCCTTGCTTCTTTTCTCTCCATGCTTTTGGATTTTCATATCGTTGCTTGTACTTTTCATAGCATATTCTTACCTTTCGCAACAGCGCATTCAAGGTTTTTGGAATATGAAACTCTGTTATTTCCTTATATCTTTAAGGTAAGAAACTTAGAAACCTTTGAACCTTTACCTTTTCATCTTTTATATAAAGAAAAAATTTCAACATTGCCATAAATTTAGTGATTAGATTCTCCATAAACATCTTTCGTAACTTCAGTTCATAGAACTCTTTGTTTTTTCACTCATAATAAATTTCAAGCAAGTATTGTTTCTTAAAATATTTCTAAAAATATGACCATTCCATTTTCATTCCTTTTAGTCCTTTGGCTAGTTTTAAGTCATTCCACCATATACTAGCCTTACCTTTCATATTATACATATCCATTCTTACTTTCATATTACTAGAATAATTGTAAATATTGAAGTACATCTTTATGTCAAGCAACTAAGCATATGCTTCTTCCCCAGTTCTAGACTCTCCATGAAACGTCGAAGGTTTAATTTTCTTAAACTCTCCATATAAGTGATCCATCTTTTTTCATTTCTTATCCATAGACACTCTGTTTTTAGTTATATGTTTGTCGTTAAAAGAGTTGTTTTCCTTCTTTGTTCCTTGAATTGAATCCTTTGAAGAGTTTTGACTAAATTCTCAATATACATCATTGTTCCATGGGCTCTTTTTCATTGCTATTCTTCATAAAAATATCTCATTTATTTCTTGTTGATCTTCCCATGCTTTCTTTAGTTTCTCACTATCAGCCTTCAATGTTTGCAACTCTACGATAAGGTTCTTCATTTTTTCCCACACTTGGGTTTTTGAAATACCCTCGCTGTGATGTTCTGGGTTTCTATGAGGCTCTTGATTATTATTTACTTCAAGTCGATCTTCTTCTCCATTTAGCGCTAACATAGTTACAAAATTTTCGAAACAGTCTGTTTGTAACAATGAACAATTTTTGTTAGATTTTTTATCAAACACTTTATATTTTTATGACCTAAGTGTTGTAACCTACAACTCTAATACCATATGTAACAAATACCATATTCCACTAATTTTATTTTTTCTAAGGTAATAAAACTTTTTACACCAACGTCATTGTCAACTTCTAATTGCCTCCATATCTGCTAGAAGGGTTCACAATTATATCATACCTAGCATAGTTTCTATATAATGGAATCGACCTTCACATAATAATCTATAAAATTAAAACCATATGCAAAATCACTATTGTTATTATAGTACCCACTCCATGTTACATACGATTATGTTTTCTTTATGGGTTTCATAGCTCTCTTTTCAAAGGTAGAGAATTATAAAACTATAAGAAGTTTAGGATGTCCACCCATGAACATATACATTGAATCTTAAATAATATTGGAAGACTTGATTTAATGAGATAGAGGTAGCCTTTATTCCCTTTCATGACCCTCATTCGAAAAACCTCGAAGAACACGAAATTATCCACCTATCCATTGCCACATATGTGTAATCACATGGTTTCTCAAAAAAGGAGGTAATAAAGGTACTGGGTTCTCAGTTCAGGGTACTACGCACTCGGTTCGAGGTTTCCTTGAACCTCAAACCAACGATGAAGTTGGATGCGTCCCTTATTTGGTCGATTCATGGGAGTTTTGTCTCTAACTTTACAGTTTTTTGCTGCTACGTGAGACCTCTTATGGCATCTTCCCTAGAACGAAAGGAAATATTCCCTACTCCAGATCCAATGGGTAGGGTTCTCCTTTGATTTCTTACCTCCAGGTAGACAAACCTTTCCAAGAATAGTTATGAACGAGGGTTGTTTGTTTTCTGACCCAAAATATGGGTTTACTCATTATTTGTATCTCGTTTCCTTCATATATTTATGCATTTGTGGGATTGGGAGAATCTCTACATATAATTTATAAATCTCGGTGAGTATCTCCTTTCTGAATTCATTAAAATGTAGTCTTTTCTCTACAGAGGTAGTGAAAGATACTGTGGAAGTAGGGAAACAATCCTTGTTATCAAAATGGGATATATGTCGTTACTGCAAAGATTAATTATTATGTGTACCATTATTTGTTATGTGTTTGTTGGAGTATTATATTGAGATATATTTTTTGGGTTGAAGAGGATAAGTGATACTTCATTTTTCCATCGAGTCACATGGGTTTACTCACGTACTTATTGAAAAATATGCTTTAAATTCTTTCTTTTAGAAGGAGACTTGTCAGACTTTCATTTAACTCACATTGGACTACGACTTCACGCTTGTGTATTGACCTCTCAATAGTTCAATCTCGTTTCCAGTTAAGTATAACTCTAAGATTGAAACCAATAAGTCTTTAAAGAACCTTTTAAATCTGTTCTGACTTGGTCTAGAACCTACTTACGTCCAGGTGAAGTTTATCATTTGCAGTTTCAATTATTTTTACTCCGACAGAACTTAGTCGAGACTTTCATGAAGGTAAGGTTATCTACTCGTTCGTTAATGTACAAGGATTTTTACATATAACGTTGACAGTAAAATCCTTAGTCTTCATTACAAATTTTTATTACAACCTCTCATCTTAGTAAATCGCCCCTTACACTTCGACATTTCCCTATTATGAGCATCCCAACCCTGCTTCGCATGAAGTTTAATGTGATACACCTATGTATATATATTGATTCTCTACAAACTAAGATTATTCAAGAATGAATTGTTTATTTTAATATGATGTGCATGATATACATACATACTCTTTGATTTTGTACCATGCAAATAATGTTATCATACACTGGAATATTGTGTGTTACTTTCATTTAAACTGGTCTTTGTTTTTTAAGAAGGAAAATCTCATAGAGAAATATTTTAGCATTGGGTTCCTTTATTTGCGAGGAAAACCCATCATAAGTAAAGGGGATTTCCACCATATCTACTTTTCCTTGGCTTCCACCAGGTTTATTTTTGGCGCCAGAATCGACACAGATAAAAAAATATTTAACCCTTCATTAACAACCCTTTTTATTCTTTATCATCATATGGGTATTGGATACATATTCATAATTATCTGCATTGTGATTTAATTTAAACATAATGAATATGCGCTCTTTTAACATTGAACTGCATACCCAACATTCAAACTACGGTCATCACTTAGAGGAATGGGTAAGCATAAATATTTGCAAAGCATGATTAATTATTTTAGTTATTGACACTCTCTTCAATATATGTTATACTAATTGTTTTTACTTTGTTTCTATAGGAGGAGAAGGATCTCATTCTCGAGGATGCTCGCGACTTCCAACAAGGTATTCGGGTTCCAAAAGGACGATATAACTTAAATCTTTGAACCAATACAACCTTTGTTTTTTATATCTAATTTTTAATTATAATAATAATTCCTTTAATGAGGATATTTTATTAAAGCTATTGAACTTTATTATGTAACGTAAGGTTTGAACTATAATCCCCATGCATGAAAACTATCATTCTGATATTGAATATTTCATTAAATCTTTGTTGGATTTTATTAGTATTCTATCCTACTAGTACCTATGTTTTGTATGGAACTTATTTATTTCACTATACTTGGAAACTTCAGAATTTCTCATATTTATCATAGTTATTGAATGTCCATAAAATAGCATCTACACATACATATCCTTAATGTTGATTCATTTTCTAAGGTACCATTCTTCTAGGATTCAAATTCTAGAATACAGAAACTTGACAAATCTGAAACTTATATAAAATATTGAAAACTACTAATTTAAAATTCTTTAATAAACGATGTAAGTATTTATCTGATTCTGTAGTCAATCAAGAAATTTTACTCTGTTTTCTACAACTTTCTCTGTAATGTAAAAGTTCATCATATATATATATATATATATATATATATATATATATATATATATATATATATATATATATATATCTGTGTGTGTGTGTATTAATTATATGATAACTTTCCACGATCGAACAATATTTATAACTACTAACATAATCATATAAAAATATATTTTGTAATGGATAGATGATACATATTTGAAGCTAACCAGCTCGAAACAAATGGAACAACTAGGTTCCACCCAACCGTAGATACAACAACCAAAATTACTTGTCATGATGACCGGCTAGCCTGACCATGACTCCATAAGGGTGAACTGAGTCCCACTACTTAGCCAATGTACCTATGTACCATTTAGAAAATTCATTTTCCTAACAAAGTGAGTGCTCACACAACAAATATTTCTTCTCACAACATACTAAGCAGTGTCCTTCCTCCCATGTATGTTCTATTAATCCTTCTTGTGCCTATGACTTTTTCATTGAACTCATTTACCTCCTTGGAAATTCGTATATTTAAAATTACCTTATTTCTAAGGGCTTATAGTAACACAACTCCACTTCTAACACTTGTTAAAATCACCTCTAAGTTAACTCATACATGTTCCCAAATCATGGAATCATAGTCAACTATTTTGAACTTGGATGTTCCATCTATTTCATGCATTAAATAAATTAAAAATTTCCATCTCTTACATTTTTGCATCAAAAGGGGACAATTGGCAAGTCAAAATAATTCTCAATAGTAAAAAAAAACAACAACTAAATGTCTTAATAACACTAATTAATAATTTCCATAAATGGAAATTATTCAAAAATAAAATATTTAATTATGGAGGTACATCCTCTCCCCCTTAAGTATAACACTATCATCAATGTTAGTATTTCCTTCTAGTCATTACTTGGAATGAAGTTGGATATGATTTCATCATTTCATCTACCATCTCCCAAGTATCCTCCTCAGGGGAAAAGTGCTTCCATTACACCTTTACCTGTGTGATGGCTCTGTTCTGAAGTACGGTTTCTTTCTTGTCTAGAATGCATAAAGGTTTTGCTTGGAACTCACCTTCTGGTTCCACCTACACCATGTTCCAATCAATGATGTGAGTAGGATCATGAATATATTTTTTCAATAATGAAACATGAAAAACATTATGGACTTTTAAATTAGTAGGGAGCGCAAGTTGGTATGCCACTGGTTCAATTCGAGTTAAGAATTCAAATGGACCACAAAACCTTGGTACCAACTTGGAACAATTCCCTAGATTTAATGAGCTCATTCTTTCTTTGACTTTATGGTACACATCATCTCCAACATTAAATTCCTGATGTCATGTTTTCTGATATCCATAGTTTTTTTTGTCGATCTTGTGTAAATTTTAAATTATGTTGCACCTTTTTGACCATTTATTCCATTCTTGGAGCATTTATGGTCCAACAATTATTCGGTCAACCAGATTATCCCAACTAATCAGATTTGTACATTTCCTGCCATATAAAACTTTGAAGGGACCCATTTTTGTTGACATGTGATAACCATTTTTGTATGTGAATTGGACTAAGTGTTGGTACTCTTCTCACTTAGTTGGTTTTGTTTGTATGTATATTCGTAAAATATCTTCAATAATCATATTTGTACATTCTATTTGTCTATCCATTTGTGGATCATAACTTGTACTGAAATTTAAATTACTTCTTAGGCCTTCAAACAATCATTTCCAGAAATTTGATGTAAATTTGACATCTTTATTTGAAATGACTAGTTTAGGAATTCCATGCAATCTAAATATCTCTTTCATAAAAAATTAAGTGATATTAATATATTTATAAGTAGATTTCACAGGTACCAAGTGAGAATACTTACTCAATTTATCAACTATTACCATGATTGAATCATTTTGTCTTTGAGTTTTTCACAAACCTATAATGAAATCCATGAAATAATTTCTCATTTCCAGTGTGGTATAGGTAAACGTTGTAATAAACATGTTGGATGTTGATGTTCAACCTTCACCTGTTGGAAATATAAGTATTTAGTTAAGTAATCAACTATTTGAGATTTCATGTTAGGCCAATAAAAGTGTTTTCTCAAGGCTATTATCATTTTCTAATATCCAGGATGAAGAGAATATGGAATTTTATGCAACTCATTTAGGATTATCAACTTTAAATCAACAAAATTAGGTACATATATTTTGTTTTTGAACTTTAATAGTCCATTTCTATTGATACTGTAATATGTACCATCCATTTTTCCTTTATTTTTCGGCATCTATTGTATTGTTTTGATGTATTATGCACCATTTTTTCTTACATATTTAATTCTGTCCTCAATATCGCTTTCAGTATTGCTGATAATGATTTCATATATTTCATTACTTCTTCAACTAAGTGCATTTGCGAATTTATTCTCTTTCTCTTTGATATGTCAAACTTCAAAATCAAACTCATTTAAGAAGGCTAACCACCTTGCTTGTCGTGCATTGAGATCTTGTTGACTAAACAGATGTTTCACACTATTGTTATCTTTTAATAATATGAATTTTCTTCCCATTAAGTAATGTTATCACATTTTTATTTCATAAATTACAACTACTAGTTCCAGGTCATGTGCTACATAATTCCTTTCATGTTCCTTCAATTTACAAGATTCGTAACTGATTACATGTCTGTCTTGCGACAATACTCCTCCTAATCGCTCTTTACTTGCATCTACACAAACTGTAAAATATTGGTAAGGATTAACTACTTTAAATGTTGATGCTATAGTTAGTAAACCTTCCAATTTATCAAAACTATCTTGGCATTTTTTAGACCAAATAAATTTCGTTCCCTTTTTCGACAACGATGTAATAGGATAGGAAATTTTGGAAAATCCTTCGATAAACCTTAATTAATAATCAATATTCCCCATGAATGGTCGTATTTCTGCTATGTTCTTAGTTACATGCCATTCCATAATAGCTTTAACATTTTCAGGGTCTACTACAATACCATCTTCTGATATTACATGTCCCAAATATTGTATCTTTATTTGATATAATTCACATTTATCAAACTTAGCATATAATTTAAGCTCTGTTAGATTATGTAGTACATTTTCAAATGTTGTTCATTTTATTCTTCAGAATTTGAATATATTAGTATATTGTGAATAAATATCAATAAGAATTTATCCAAGTATTGGCTAAATATACTATTCATTAAACACATAGAAGTTGTCAGTGCATTAGTAAGTCCAAATGAGATTACTACAAACTCGTAATGTCCATTGCATGTCCTAAAAGCTATTTTATTTATGTCTTCATCTTTTATTCTGGTTTGATGATAACCAAACCTTAAATCCATTTTAGAGAATATTTTTTCTCCTCCAACATGATCAAATAAATCATTAATACTTGGAAGAGGGTACTTGTTTTTAATAATCATTTCATTCAATTGATGATAATCAATGCATAATTGTAGCGTTCCATCCTTGTTTTTGACAAATAATATTGGTGCTCCCCATAGAGAAACACTTGGTATGATGTATCCTTTCTCTACTAGTTTTTGTAGTTGAACTTTTAATTCCATTAACTAAAGGATACTCATCATGTAAGGTTCCTTTGACACTAGTGCAGATCTAGGTAGTAGATCAATAAAGAAGTCTATTCCTCTTCTGGGAGGTACTTCCAGTATTTCCTCTGCAAATGCATCCTCAAATCCTCGAAGTACAACAAATTCTTCTGATTTCTTTGTCTACCATATTTGTTACATGGAAAGCATATATTTTGTAGCCTTTAGTAGTGCACTTCTTAAATTGGATTGCTGATATTTGTCTGATAGAAACTGGTTTACTAATTCCTTGCACTATTCTTGACATTCCACTTTTATCTTTGTAAATAAATGAATTTTCATAACAATTTAGTACAACTTTGTTCTCCTCTAACCATTCCATACCTATAAGTATGCCGTATGAAACTAAAGGTAATACCTTTAAGTTTATCTTTGTATCTTGACCATTTATATCCAACTTACATTCAGGAAGGAGTTCAATTACCTTTATTTTTGTGCCTATTTATAATTATATTAACCAGGATTTAGTATGTTTTACCCTTTTTATCTTGCTTGAGTCTACCAAAGATGGAGTAACATAACTTAAATTATCTCCTTGGTCAACTAACGTAGAAATTTATTTGTCATGAATGTTACCTTCAATTTCCACAATGGTGGATTGATGATTTGCTTTCCTTCCATCTAACATTGCATTGATTCTATGAACACTTTTTCCAATATATCCAACAGTTGAAGCTTCTTGTATGTTCTGTTTGCAACATTTCTATATGGACAATTTCTCAACAAATGTGATTCGCGACATCCACAACATTTCAATGGTTCTCTAGTATTATTAGTTGTTTTCTTGAATCTGAAATTAACTGATTTGTTTCCCTGTACTTGTGGTGGGTTTCTTAAGGAGTTATGTTCTTGATATCCTTTGGACATATTACAAAATGTTGATGGATTGAAACTGTTTTTCCTTTGATTTAGTTTCTCTTGCTTCTTTTCTCTCCATCTTTTGGATTTTCAGATCATTGCTTGTACTATCCATAGCATATTCTTGCCTTTGACAACACTTCATTCAAGGTTTTTGGATTATCAGACTCTATTCTATCCTTATATGTTTGAGGTAAGCAACATAAAAACCTTTGAACCTTTACCTTCTCATATTTTATATAAGGAAAAAATCTCAGTATCTACATAAATTTAGTGAGTAGATCCTCCATAGACATCTGTCGTAACTTCAATTCATAGAACTCTTTGTTTTTTCTCTCATAATAAATTTCAGACAAGTATTATTTCTTAACATATATCTTGAAATCTGCCCATTCCATTTTCTTTTTTTATGGTCCTTTGGCTAGTTTTAATTCATGCCACCATATACTAGCCTTACCTTTCAGATTATAGATAGACATTCTTACTTTCATATTACTAGAATAATTGTAAATATTGAAATATTTATTTATGTCAAGTAACCAAGCTTCTTCTTCTTCACCAGTTATGGATTCTCCATCAAACATTGAAGGCTTAATTTTCTTAAACTCTCCATCTAAGTGATCCATGTATTTTTGTTTCTTAGTTGTAGACACTCTGTGTTCAGTTATATGTGTTTATATTATGGTAGCTGCGAGAGGTATTAACATCCACCTGTAACGTTTGACAATACTAGAATATTCTGGGAAGTAATAGAAACATTAAAACTGATGCAGGAGCATATTTCCACCTCGACAGATGCGTCAACAAATAAACACATGAGCACACATCTGAAGATAAGGAGAGGCACCGACCCTCTCATTTCCAGGATTCAAAATATTAAATTATGTAAATTTATGTGTAAGGTTGATAAAACACCAAACCCATGCCTTTAGATAGGTGTGGATAGATTCGTCGAAGTAATTGACTGTAAGAAGGTCTAGATTTGTGTTAGGTATGGATCTACGTCCTTTGTAATGAGTCATAGGATAAGGTGTCTTAACTTAGACAGTGATAGCATTTAGGCGGTGGAGAGGATAAGCTCGAAGAGCCCTCTTGTAAAAAAAAGAAGAGACCAGAGCAAGAGTTAATTAGTTAGTTAGTTAGAGAAGAAATTGTTAGAATAGCGAGAGTAGTGAGAGGAAGAAAAGAACTGAGACTCTGTGATAATCAAGTTTTGTACACAGTTGTAAGCAGACATTGATTTTAATACAAAGAAAAGCATTTTTTCCTGCATATGATGTCTACTTATGTTATATGTGATCTTTGAATGATATCTTTGTATGTTCATATATGTTGTAGATGTATGTTAGATTTCATATGTAGGGATAGACATAATTTGTTGTTTGTGGCTTCTTTTGATTTCAATATGTGTTTTTTGTGGTGAAATGCAAGGAGTTGCATGATAGAGTGTTGAAGACTCTATGAGCCAGTGCAAAGAGTGCATATTTGAGTTCTAGTTTGAGTTCAGGAAGAATGTGCGGGAGGGAATACCAGAAGAGTTGTAAAATCAAGAGAGGAGCCTCAAGGTTGCTAAATACCTTAGAGGAAAATTTGTGCAGAGAAATCACATAGAGACATATTCACTAAAAACTTTGTAGAGATTTTCTAGGTGGGCATCTAGCGAGTGAAAGGAGTGCACAGGAGAAATTTATTTTGAGTCCAGAGAGATGATAAGTGTCAGAGGAAAAGACACTTACATAGTTGTTGAATACTCTGGAGGAAAACTTTTGTAAGGAGTGCACTGGGCCAACACTCGGACAAAGTGTTGAAAGAAAACCAGTTGAAGACCAGTCAGAGCGCAAAGAGTGTGTGTGAAGAATTTTTTTTCGACTCGAAGCTCATAAGAGATAGTGGGGAAAATTCTGCATGCAGAGTGTGCATATTGAGTGCAAGGGGTGCATATAGAAACAAACTTGTGTTAAAGTTTGAAATATTAGGAGGTTAAGCACATAGTCTACCAGGAGGGTGTTAGAAAGTATTTTGAAAAAGACACAGAGTGCAAGTGTGCGCTAAGGGGCGAGATTTAAATTTCATTTGCCAGAATTTTAGGAGGAGTAGTGGTTTTAAGTCTCGGGAGGAAACACTTAAAAAAGTTTCTAAGTTTTGAAGAGTTGAATCATTCATAGGTGGAGCGCAAAAAATTGAAGTTCGAAGAAAGAATAAGTATGGAGGATTGAGCAGGAGAAATCCTTCAGAAAATAATTTTGAAGATTGGACAAGATCGAGGGTCAAGACCCATTCCGAAAGAGATGAAATCTTACAAGCTGTTAGATATTCAATAAGTAGCACACTTGTTAGTCCAGAGGAATCATCATAATTTCGCGAAACCAAACTATTTGGAAAAAGCATAGTGAAATTCACGAAATCATGAAATCCCAAAATCATCAGGACCTTTCATTGAAGGAGGACATGTGGTGACAAATCAATGTTTTGCTGATTGATAAATCGAGAAGTTGGACGTACGAGTCACGGGGATTCGTGAAATGTGAAATCACGACATAATCACAACCCTTGACTGAAGAGACGATGTGGACCATTGATCTGATCTAAATATTTCACAATTTCAGGTATCGGAGGATCGAGAGAATGGAGGTGAATCGCATCAGGAGTTCTTGATACGTGAAATCTCGATGTGCACGGAAGGATTGGCCCAAGGTCATAGTGAAGGGTCATATGGATAAAGGATAAGGGAGGAGATGTCATGCGCTAGACCCTTTTTGAAATTTCAGTACTTGGAATTTCGAAGGATGGAGAGTCGGTTGACTCTTATAGCCGATACACGAAATCATGACGCGCCTTTTTGAATAAGCATGTGGTCACGTGGAAAAAAACTTCACTTAGCGCTTGTTCACACTAGTGGAAGTTTTCATAAAGACCTGTAGATTGTTTTCTTAGAGGTTCCAACATATAATCGAAGACTATTTCGATTCAGTCTTGAGAAAATGCTAGACTGGGAGGTCGCGCAACCCTTGGAGAGAAGGGGGGGTTGCACCAAGTGGTATCAGAGATTAATTTCATCTGTAGATTTCAGGTGAAAGTGAAGAGGGAGATAGAATACTGATTCTCTGCATATGATTTCTAGTAAGGTGTACAATAAATGGTAGACAACCAGATGAGCTGAAAACCAGAGGGAAAAAATGGCTACTGAAGGCCATATGGGTGATCAAGGTAAGGACCACCAACAGAAAACCAAAGTTGAGATAGATAAAGAACTCATAGAAATAAGATAAAAGATGGAGAGGCTAGCATTGAAGATACAGAAGGATGCAAAGGTACACTGGACATATGAATGTCCTTTGAAGAGGAAAGTAGAATGACCTGTCTAGAAGTTGATGGCCAGAAGGCAACAAAAAATGTTGAGAAGGTGGTTGAGGCATGCTAAAAACCTCAGTAACACATGAAGGAAAGTGATTTACATCTGTGAACGAGAAGTTGGAAAAATGCTCAGTGATGATGAGGATAAGAGATCAGTGGATGATCTCAAAGACTACCAGAAGGGCAACATTGAGTTATCAGATTTCCAGGTGGGCAATGATATGAGATTAGCAGAGGATTTCATAAACTACTAAGAGGGAAGAAATGGACTTTCAAATTTCTAGGTGGGCAATGGAAAGAGATCAATGGAAGGTCTCATATACTGCCAGAGGAGAAATAATGAAAGTTCAGATTGTCAGGTGGACAATGAGATGGGATCATTGGAGGATCTCATAGACTTCTAGGATAGAAAAGGAGATGAAATTCCAAGTTTCCAGGTGGGTGAGGAGAATGAATGGAAGCTTTTTGAAAGTATCACGAACTCAGCTGAGAGTTCAGATCAACAACAAGTCTTGATAGGTGAAGATTCATATGAGTTTGTAGAACACGTGAATGAAGATGATGAGAATTTAGATACTCTCACCATCCATGAGGTGGATCAGAGGAGTATTTTGATCATTGGAGGAATCGAGATATTCCTACCAAGCATCCCAGTTGGGGCCAAAGAATGTGTTATAGATGCAACAAAAGAAGAAGGACAACCAACAAAAATTGTTAAAGAAGAGAAGGTGGAGAAGACATTGACGCTTTCCCCAGCAGAAGAAGGGCATGCTGAAAAAATGCCCATTCCATGGGAGAAGGAGTTGGATATGCTGGAGGATTGGTTGAACAATCCAGAACCAGAAGATAGTTTCCAATAGACAATCATGCAGATCATAAGAGAAGAGCATTCGACAGAATTTCTCAAAAATTTTAGTCGGGAAGCTAAACAGATCGTGGCTGAAGTACTGAAGCATGCATCATAATGGCAAGTTAGTAATACAGGAGATGAAGAAAACGTGGGAGATCAAGTAGATCTGTCTACAGAGAGGAGGAAGTGCAGAAGAGAAGACTGCATAAGAAGAGCTATCTATTGGAGCAGTTGGACAAGGTGATTGAAGAAATTAGGAATTTGATGTTGAGGTCAAGACAAGAAGCGGTTGGCAAGGAGAAGTTGAACAAAGAAAAGAAGAAGTAGAAGAAAAATTAGAAGCAACAACAAAGTAGAGGAGAAGGTAAACATCTCCAAGAGAAAGTTTGGGATCCATGTGGATTTCATCATAACTGGGGAGCTCATGAATTTTTCACACCAGTGGAGTAAGATGTAGGAGCATCTTTCCACCTTGACATATGCGTCAGCAAATCAACGCATCATCACACATCTGAAGATAAGGAGAGGCAACGACCCTCTCATTTCCAAGATTCAAAATATTAAATTATGTAAATTTATGTGTAAGGTAGATAAAACACCAAAGCCATGCCTTTAGACAGGTGTGGATAAATTCATCGAAGTAATTGAATATAAGTAGGTCTAGATCCATGTCAGGTATTGATCAACATCCTTTGTAATGAGTCATAGGATAAGGTGTCTTAAATTAGACAGTGATAGCATTTAGGCAGTGGAGAGGATAAGCTCAGAGAGCCCTCTTGTAAAAAGAAAGAAGAGACCAGAGCAAGAGTTAGTTAGTTAGTTAGTTAGAGAACAAAGTGTTAGAATAGAGATAGAGTAGCGAGAGGAAGAAAATAACTAAGACTCTGTGATAGTCTAGTCTTGTACACAGTTGTAAACAGACACTGATTTTAATACAGAGAAAAGCAATTTTTCCTGCATATGATGTCTATTTATGTTATCTGTGATCTTTGAATGATATCTATGTATGTTCATATATTTTTTAGATGTACGTTAGATTTCATATGTAGGGATAGACAAAATTTGTTGTTTGTGGGTTCTTTTGATTTCAGTCTGGGTTCTTTGTGGTCAAATGCAAGGAGTTGCATGATAGAGTTTTGAAGACTCTGTGAGCCAGTGCAAAGAGTGCATATCTGAGTTCTAGTTTGAGTTCAGGAAGAATGTGTGGGAGGGAATACCAAAAGATTTATAAACTCAAGAGAGGAGCCTCAAGGTTGTTGAATACCTTAGAGGAAAATTTTTGCAGAGAAATCACAAAGAGATAGAGTCACTGAGAACTTTGTAGAGGTTTTCCAGGTGGGCATCTAGAAAGTGCAAGGACTACACAAAAGAACTTTATTTTGAGTCCATAGAGAGGAGAAGTGTCATAGGAAAAGACACTTACAGATTTGTTGAGTACTTTGGAGGAAGACCTGTGTAAGGAGTGCACTAGGCCAACACTCAGACAAAGTTTTGAAAGACAACCAGTTGGAGGCTAGTCAGAGCACAAGGAGTGTGTATGAAGAAGTATTTTTCGACTTGAAGGTTAGAAGAGATAGAAGGGAAAATTCCGTATGCAGGGTCTGCATATTGAGCGGAAGGGGTTCGTATAGAAACAAACTTGTGTTAAAGTTTGAAATCTCAAGAGGTTGAGCGCAGAGTATGCCAGGAGGGCGTTAGAAAGTCTTTTGAAAAAAAACATAGAGTGCAAGTGTGTGCTAAGGGGAGAGATTTAAATTTCATTTGCCAGAAGTTTAGGAGGAGTAGTGGTTTTAATTCTCGATAGGAAACACTTAGAAACGTTTCTAAGTTTTGAAGAGTTGAAGCATTGAGAGGTGGAGCGGAGAAAATTGAAGTTCGAAGAAATAACACATATGGAGGATTGAGCAGTAGAAATCCTTCATAAAATAATTTTGAAGATTGGACAAGGTCGAGGGTCAAGACCCATTCAGAAAGAGTTGAAATATTACAAGTCGTTAGATCTCAAGGAAGTAGCGCACTGGTTAGTCTCAAGGAGTCATCAGAATTTCATGAACCAAAACATTTGGAAGAAGTAGAGTGAAATTCGTGAAATCGCGAAATGCGAAGTGCCGAAATCATCATGACCATCCGTTGAAGGAGGACACTTTGCAACAGTTCAATGTTTCACTGATTCGTAAATCAGGAAGTTAGAGGTACAAGTCGTGAGGATTTGGGAAACGTGAAATCGCGAAATAATCTTGTCTTTGACTAGAGAGCTAGTGTGGACCATTGACCTGATCCGAATATTTCACAATTTCAGGTATGTAAGGATCGGGAGAATGGAGGTGAATCATATTGGTAGTCCCTGATATGCGAAATCCCAACGTGCTCGGAAGGATTGGCCCCAAGTCATAGTGAAGGGTCATATGGATAAAGAATAAGGGAGGAGCTAGTATGTGCTAGACCCTTGTCTGAATTTCGGGACTCGGAAGTTCAAAGGACAGATAGTCAGTTGACTCATATAGCTGATACACGAAATCACAACATGTCTTTCTTGAATAAGTGTGTGGTCATAAGGCGTGATCAGATGGAAAAATATTTCACTTAACACTTGTTCACGCGGGAGGAATTTTCATAAAGACCTGTGGATTATTTTCTTAGAGGTTCCAACAAAGAATAGAAGACTGTTTCGATTAAGTCTTGATAAGATTCTAGACTTGGAGGTCGTGCAGTCCTTGGAGAGAAGGGGGGTTTGCACCAAAAAAGTTGAATAATAACACTAGGAGACAAGTTGTCTCAACAGAATATTTAATATTGAGTTATTAGCCTCCAGAAAGAGAAGTTGTCCTAGTAAAGTGAAATAGACTAGTATAAATAGAGGGAACTAGAGCTCATTTGTCATACTCACTCTCACAACTGCATAAGACCAGTGGCAGACAAGTTTGGAGAGGAACTGCAACTGCAGCTGCAATTGCTGCAACCGACATTTTGGTTTTGGCTTGGACTTTCTCTTGGTTATCGTTTGGACTTTCTGCTTGGCCTTTGGTTGTTCCTTCTTGGTGTGATATCCTTGGAGAAAGGTACGCTACCTTAGTTGGCTATTGATTTTCTTTCAAGATTATTTTTTCTGTCAAGGTTAAGGTGCTCGGGGGTGGCCTTTGTGCCTATGGTTGGGTGACAATATTCCTATATTGTCTACAATGAAATGAGCACAACTATTTTTTTAACAATATGCGTATCGTTAGAAGAGTTGTTTCCCTTCTCCGTTCCATGACTTGAATCCTTTGAAGATTTTTTACTGACTTCCTCATCTACATTATTGTTCTTTGGGATCTTTTTCGTTCCTATGCTTCATAACAATATCTCATTTATTTTTTGTTGATCTTCCTGTGGTTTCTTTACTTTCTCATTATCAACTTTGAATTTTTGCAACTCTACGATAAGGTTCCTCATTGTTTCCAACACCTAGGTTGCTAAACTACCCTCGTTGTGATGTTTTGGGTTTATAGGAGGCTCTTGCTCATTAATTCTTTTAGGTCTGTCTTCTTTTGCATTCTATGTTGACATAGTTACAAAATTTTTGAAATAGTCTGTTTGTAGCAATGAACAATTTATTTGTTATATTTTTTTATCAAACACTTTATATTTTTTTGTTGATTCCCTTAGGCCTAAATGTTGTAACCTACAAATATGATACCATATGTAACAAACCCCACATTCCAATAATTATTTTTATTTTTTCTAAGATAATAAAACTTTTAACACCAACGTCATTGCCAACTTCATTGCCAACTTGTAATTTCCTCCATATCTACTAGAGGGGTTCCCAATTATATCATACTTTGAATAGTTTCTATATAATGGAATCGACCTTCAAATAATATTCTATAAAATTAATAGCATACACAAAAGCACTATTGTGATTAGAGTACCCACTCCATGTTACGTAGGAGTATGTTTTCTTTATGGGTTTCATAGATTTCTTTTCAAAGGTACAGAATTATAAAACTATAAGAAGTTTAGGATGTCCACCCATGAACATATACATTGAAACTTAACTAATCATTGAAGACTTGAGTTAATGAGATAGAGGCAACCTCTACGCCCTGTCATGGCCCTCGTTTGGACAACCTTGAAGCACATGGACTTAACCACCCATCCATTGCCACGTACGTGTAATCACATGGTTTCTCAAATGATGATGTAAGAAAGTTACTCGGTTCTTAGGTCAGGGTACTATGCATTGGGGTCGAGGTTTCCTCGATCCTCGAACCAGTAGTGAAGTTGGAAACCTCCCTTGTTTGGTCTATTCATGGGATTTTTCGCTCTAGATTTACGTTTTTTTCCTTCTACATGAGGCTTCTTAAGATGTCTTCCATGTAACGAAAGGAATTATTCCCTTCTCTAGAGATAAGGTGTAGGGTTCTCCTCCTTTATCTTATCTCTGGGTAAACAAACCTTTCCAAGAACAGTTATGAAAGCGGGATTTTTGTTTTCTGATGCAAAATCTGGGTTTACTCATTATTTGTATCTCTTTTCCTTCATATATTTATTCATCTATGGGAGTGCGGGAATATCTGCATATAGTTTATACATCTGGGTGAGTATCTCCTTTCTGAATTCTTTAAAACGTAGTTCATTCTATACAGAAGTAGTGTAAGATACTGCACAAGTATGGAAATAATCCTTGTTATCGAAATGGGAGATAAGTCGTTCCTGCAACCATTATTTGTTAAGCATACAATTATTTGTCATGTGTTTGTCGTAGTACTAGATTTAGATGAAGTTTTTGGGTTGAAGAGGCTAAGTGCTACTACAGTTTTCCATGGAGTCGCACGGGTTTACTCACATACTTATAGACAACTCTTCTTTAAATTCTTTCTTTTAGAAGAAGAATTGTCAAACTTCTGTTTAACTCACACTAGACTACGAGTTCACCCCTGTGTATTGACATCTCAATAATTCAATCTCATTTATAGTTAAGTATAAATATGATATTGAAATGAATAAGTCTTTAAAGAACCTTTTAAATTTTCTATGACTTGGTGTAGAACCTACTTACGTCTAGGTGAAGTTTATCATATTTATTTTCAATTCTTTTTACTCCGACAGAACTTAGTCATGACTTTCATGAAGTTAGGGTTATCTACCCATTCATTAATGTACAAGGATATTTCTGGAGAACGTTGACAGTAAAATCCTTAGTCTTCATTACATATTTTTCTTACAACCTCTCCTCTTAGTAAATCACCCCTTACACTTCGATATTTTCTTGTCATGGGCATACCCAGCCGTGCTTCGCATGAAGTTTAATGTGATACAACTATCTATATATATATATAGATTTTGTACAAACTAAGAGTATTCATGCATGAATTGTTTAGTTTAATATGATTTGTACTATATGCATACATATTCTTTGATTATGTACCATGCAAATAATGTTATCACACATTTGAATATTGTGTGTTACTTTCGTTTAAAATGTCTTTGTTTTTGTTTTTAGAACGAAAAACTAATAAGAAATATTTTAATGATGGGTTCCTTTATTTGCGAGGAAAACCCTTCAGAAGTGGAGGGGATTTCCAACATCTCTACTTTTCCTTGGCTTCCTGAAGGTTTGGATTTAGCGCCAGAATCAACAGACACAAAAAATATTTAACCCTTTATTAACAACCCTTTTCATTCATTATTATTATTATCTGTGTATTGGATACATATTCATAATTATCTGCATTGTGATTTTGTTTAAACAAAATGAATATGCACTCTTTTAACAAAAAAATTGCATACCGAACATTCAAACTGTGGTCATCACTTGGAGGAATGGGTGAGTTTAAATGTTTGCAAAGAATGATTAATTATTTTAGTTCCTAACACTTTTTTCATTCGATATTATACTAAATGTTTTCCCTTTGCTTATATAGGTGGAAAAGGAGCCCATTCTCGAGGATCCTTGCCACTGCCAACAAGGTATTCGGGTTCCAAAATGATGATATAACTTAAATATTTGAACCAAGACAACCTTTGGTTTTGTTATGTAATTTTTACTTATAATAATTCCTTTAATGATGATATTTGATTAAAACTATTGAATTTTATTATGTAATGTAAAGTTTGAACTATAATCCCCATGCATGAAAACTATCGTTCTCATATTGAAGATTTCATTAAATCTTTGTTGGCTTTTATCAGTAGTCTATCCTACATGTACCTATGTTTTGTATGACACTTATTTATTTCACTATACT
>JASDQU010503583.1:40843-52418 GCA_032191745.1 Picea mariana
CGGGATTTTCTGGGCTTTTCGCCCTGCGCACGCTTCCTGGTAGCGTACGCCTTCCTCCCGGGTTCAGTTTTTTTCTCTCATTTTTTTTTATCAAACGTATTTATTTCCTTTGTCCAATCTCTGTCATAATCTTTAATGAATTTTCGGTTGAACACAAAAAAAATAAATCCTTTTACTTTCCTTCTAATTAATTAATAAAAAAAAATTAATCTTTAATTGTGTAATTTAAGTTTTGGGTCGTTACACATCTATACATACATAGCTTGAATGATGACTCGTTTTCTAAGGTACCATTCGTGTAGGATTCGAATTCTAGAATACATAAAATTGACAACTCTGGAACTTATATAAAATATGGAGAACAACTAATTTTGAATTATGTTATAAATGACTTAAGTATTTATGTGATTTTGTAGTTAATCAAGAAATTTTACTTTGTTTTCTAAAACTTTCTTTGTAATGTAAAATTTCATCATATATATATATATTCAAATATTTTAATTATATGATAACTTCCCATGATTTAACGATGTTTATAAGTACTAACATACTCATATAAAAAAATATTCAGTAATGGACAGATGATACATATCTGAACCACACAAAACAAATGGAACAACCATGTTTCGCCAAACCGTAGATGAAGAAATGCCAAAATTACTAATCCCGACCACCCCCTAGCCTAACCATGACTTCATAAGGGATAACTAAGTCCCACTCCTTAGCCAGTCTTCTATTTATCCTTCTTATGCTTAGGACTTTTTCAATGAAATCATTTCCCTCCTTTAAAATTCGCAGCTTTAGAAATCTCTGATTTCTAGAGGCTTCCAATGAAAGAACTCCACTTTTGATACTTGTTAAAATAAACTCTGAGTTAACTCACACATGTTCTCCACTCATGGAGTCATAGTCAACTATTTTTAACATGGTTGTTCCATCTATTTATTACATTAAATAAATTAATGTCTCTCACATCTATTCATTAAAAGGGGACACTTGGAAAGTCAAACTCTTGCTCAGTATTAAATAGTACAACAGTTAAATGCCTTAATAGCACTAAGTACTAATTTTCATAAATAAAAATTATTGAAAAATAAAATGTTTAATTCTTGAGGATATCACAAAATAATTATATTAGAGTTATATGAGAAAAAATAAAACTAACACACAATGCCATGTGTATAATATCGACATCAAGACATAAATTTCATATTAGATGAGATCGTTTGGAAGAAAGGATAGACGCCCACCATTTCTCTACATAGGCATAAAACTACATAGGCATAAAACCAAAGTTAGAGTTATGTTTTTTCATATATTCTAGTTGGAAAATAGATATTGATTATCAAATAGTTTACTTACAAGAAACATTGTTTCTTTAAAGGGATTCCATGATGAGCTCTATTTCACCCACAAAATCAAGAATTTCCTTTAGAAAAAATTGATTGTAATTTAAAATGTTACCGTGATATGGAAACCCTCTAGATGAAGTCCACACTAACAATCTCATTGATATCAAACATTTCGTCAAACAGTTTGCATTCTAACATTTCTTAAAAACATATGCAAGCATCCAATTTCTCGTCCAATTGTCCCATGCCTTTACATGTGCAATGTGATACTCACCATAGAACAATCGCACTGGGATTGTATTTGGAAAGGGTGGTGTCGAGGAAGGGACCCTTGTCATCATCCGTGTTCATGGAGCAAGTGTTATGCCTGCCATAGAAATCAATCACTTCCATGATGGATTTTCGTTAACCTTCTTTCCATCCACTGGACCTGGTCAAGAAACACCTTCTCTTGTCCGTCTTCGCTTGGACTGCGTTATTTGCATTTCCTCGAGCTGAACCCTAGACCTGCTTAGAGATCAATTACCGGGTCATGGAGGTCCGTCCTCCCTCCTTCATTCACAGGTGGATGAAATTATTTTGTGTTCGTTAATTTTTATTTTAAGTTTTTTAATTAATCCATATAATACCAATTGCACTTGTTGTCATTTTCTTGCAAGCTATGTTCGCAATAAAATTTTCTGCACAGTGATATACATAAAATAAATGATAGCATGCCTTTTCTTTTGTGTTTCCTGGTCAAGCACTTGCAAAATAAGTTGTGATTCGATGGCGTTTAGAACATCCATGAAGCATTATAATCTTCCGCATCAACTTCCTTTTTGACCTTGAAATATTTTGTGATTTGGGGGAATTTAAAAGAACACTTATGCATCAACTGGCCTATCTGATTGCAAAATATAGTGTGATTTGAGGGCATTTAAAACATCCATCATATGATTCAATATGCAAAATTTTAAATTAAATTTAAATAGTTTATATAAATAGTTATTTTAAGGGAGTTTCATACTTACACTCATTATTAATTAAATAATATAAATAATAAAACTATTAACTCAGCTTCCATGGTGAAATGATTTATAACGTTTCAATATGTGATATATTTAGTGATAATTTATAATGCTTAGAAAAATCTTAAATGTTAATGTGCTTTATCATATCACTTAAATTAAATAAAATCTATTTTAAAATATTAATAAATAAATAAAAATATAATCTATTTTAAAATATTAATAAATAAAAATAAAAATGAAAAGTAACAATTAATTTTTTATTTATTTAATAAATAGGGTTAGTTTCCCACAAAATCAAATAAGGAGTATGCTTATAGAGTAGTATTGAATGTTAATTTACTAAACAATTTCTTTATGTTACATTGTCTATTTGATAAATATTCCTTATGGAGTTTCTCATTACTATGTGCTAAATATCGTTGAAGTTGTTTGCTTTCTTTATATATCTAATAAAATGCATTTATGGAAAACAAGTTTCATTTTTGTACAATGAATCATAAATCATAGGAACATCTATTATGAAATGCCAAAGCACAGAGTTTCTTATTTTTTTTATTATTGGATTCAATGACTCGTTCAGAGTTAAAATTCTTTCCCCTTGCAAATGTAAAGTAAGGCAAAGCCATTTTATTAAACAAGATATGATAAGTTTGAGATTGGTAAGGATAACAAAGTTCTTGGTAAGCCATGGTAAATTTTAAACCACTTCCAACTTTGGTGTGAGGAATTTCATCTTATACCAAGTTAACACATCACTTTGGTATTAGAGATTTTATGCTCACTAATCAACTAAACTAATAATACATTTTATTTATATAACTTTTAATCAATATTTTATAGATTTTTTTTGTTTAATACATTTATAATTGAGATGCATTTAAGTTAGCCTCACATCCAAAATGACATGTATCTTTGTATAATAACATAAGATGTGTATATAGAATTCCAAACAAACATGCACAAACAAATAGTTATTTGAATTTAAATAATCAATAATAAAATATTGCTAATGACTTTCAGTAATGACTCTCTTCTATGTTCCAAATTAAACTAATAATTTAACTTTAGCTTAAACAAGTTTTTCATAATATATAGTTAATTATTTTTTGTAAATTTTACTTAAATAACTTAAACGAAAATATATACACAGAGAAACTCCCCATTCAATTACATACAAAAAGCTCCCATGAAATTGAACTTACATTTTAAATGAGTCTACAACCTCATGAGAAATCTATTAACTACATATCAATATTATTATTCAATAATATTTAAAGGCAATATAAGAAACTATGTTACCCTTGTTATATATAGACGATACTACTCTTAAATGCGTGGACATCTCTATTTTTGGAATAGAAAGGAGATGAGAAAAAATTGTCTATCCTACATGTTATCACTAAATGTACTCTATAAATAATTATTTATACATCACGAAACTTTTGCATTCTGTAAATAATTATTTATAGAGCACTAAACTTTTGCGAATGCTTTTGCTTTCAAAATTCCAATTCCTAACCGCACGTTCTATGTAAATTCTTAGTAGAAATATATGATAAATAATTTACAAAAGGTTTATATTTTAAAACGTACGTTTTGATATATATTGGTTTTGCAATTTATGTAAGTTTTATGTAAGTTTTGATATATTCGGTAATTTGTATTAAATATGTTGCATTTGTCACATGTATGTTTTGATATATTTCGTAATTTGTATTAAATATGTTGCATTTGTCAAAGATATACTTGTAAGATATATTTGTAAGTGGTTAAAATAAGAGGATTGACCATATGATGAAAAAGGTAAGAGTATCTTATCCAATAAATAAAGATCTTTATATACAATATAAGTAGATTTAATAGTTAAAAAAATATATATATATTTTTTAAGATTTTAATTAATCAAATTTAAAACTATAACTATTTTACTAATTTTTTCAAAAAACTATGCCACTAACTCAGCTTTAACTTATTTTATATATAAGTGAAAGTGAGACAATTAGATGGCTCACTTGAGTTTGTAACAAAATACAACTATAGATAGGGATACGACAATAGGGAATGTTTTGATATTTGTCTCTGACTTTTATACATAAAATAACCATTTTTTTGCAATTTAGAAATAGAGTGTATAAAATAAACTAAAGATTATAGAACCCAAGAACGACTCGTTGCTATATACGAAGATCAATGAACGGAATTAGGTTGAAGCATCTTCTAGTTGGAATGGTTGGTTATGACTCGAAGTTTTTCTTCTGGTTTTAGCTTTATGCTTCCTACTTTATAGGAAAACGAAATGGGAAGGCCAGAGACTTGGGGACAAGTAGCACCTAAAAGGAATTTGAATTATATAATACTGAATACAAAAATAATAACTTTCTTAAATGCTAAATAAATAAAATAATACTAGTTAATTTAGAAAGTTTTTAAATGTTAAAATTTTGCTAAGTTTTACTTTTTCTTTTTTCCCTTGTGTTTTTCTTTTCTTTTTATGTTTCCCTCTTTTCCTAGTTTCTTAATTATTTTAGATTTTCTTTTTCATTCAGAACTTAATTTGGCAGGTTTAGAAATTAACTTTTTCCCTTATCCCTTTTTAATTAATAAATTTTAAATTATTATAATATAATAAAACTATTATTTCCCCTTTATTTTTAATTTTTATCGTAACATATTTTTATGAATTAAGTAAATTGCGTACTCCCTTCTTGTTACAAGATTAATGAAGATTATCATCATTATATATATATATATATATATATATATATATATATATATATATATTTAAAAGGATAGAAAAATTCTGCCACCAGTATAATTTAGACCTAGACTTTAATTTCCATGCTTAGTGACAATTTATTAGGGAAATTGTTTTAAAATTTTCTTATCACGCTACTTGTCCTAAGTCCATCTAGGTTCATTCATTTATCATTAATAACGCGACGTACCCTTCAGGACGCCCCACGTGCTCCAAGGGTGCCACTCACCTCTTAATTGACTTGGTAGACATAAAAAACCCGTAGAGTCAATGCTCTATGAGGTGAACTTGTGGGAGACTAAGGAACTCTAAGGAATAAGGCCCCCACCCTATTGCGCACCCCTTAGAATCATCGTTAGTGACTGTTGCAGTCTTCCCTCACAATATTGTGGGTTCTCTCGAACTAGGTAAACGTTAACCTACAGTTCAATCCACGATAGGAGTGCTAGTAGTTTGTGGCAGGGATGTTGTCCACACCTCTCTCTCAACATCTCTAGTAGTCGTGCATGACCCCTCTACTCCACATGTGAGTCTGGTCGGCAAGCTATCGTCATCCTGCATCATCAACGAATCAAGTCAGAAATATATCCATAATCATATCATCTAATCAGATGCACTAATATCACATATAAAATAATCAAACCCCAATGGTTCACTCCCCGACTTGATCCAGAGTCCAAGGGGTTCGATCGACGCCTTCGCATCCTCTAGGTCCAAAATCTTGCACACTTAGTAAAATCGAATCAATAGAACCTGTCTATGTCAATGCAGTAAAACAACATGTCATCAACCCATAATGCCTCATAATCAAAATCAATGTTTTAATAGCATAATAATCCAGATCACTTGTGAGAAAGCGTCCTCAAAGAATAAGTTTTCTTGGTGCGCAAGAGTGGGATGTTAAACGTATAATGCTACTAAGATCAAACCATTGTATCGAAAAAATGAAAATAAACTTGGCCCAGGAAGAGGTGAAAAATACTTAAATGGGATTCATGATCACAACTTATGACAAAATCAACTTTTTTTTCTCATAAATCATCCTTGGAACATAATATCATTTCTCCCCGGGGGCAAGAAAAAATGTTTGAACCACCTTATTTTTAACATTTTTGCTTGGAACATAATATCGTTTCCCCTTAGGGGCAAGAAAAATGTTTGAACCTCTTTATTTTTAACATTGTTGTGATTTCTTTGAATGGACTCACTAAACTTAATTAATACTCCACCATTTAGTGAATGTTAGGTATCGAAATTTTTTATTTGTAGATATTTGGATAACAACATCACAAGTGTGTGAATCTTTTGCAATATCAAAAAAACCTTGTACAAAAAAAGATTGATTTATTAGATGTGATATATCAAAATATAAGAGGAATCTCTCTATTTATAACAAATGAGGAGAGGCCTAGTTCATCATAGGCTAGTATTTCAATGGGAAAAATAAGGTATACTAACTTGGAAAATTATTACTAGCTAACTTAATCGTAACAATTATATATGTACAATAACACCCTCTCCCTTTTGTGAAACATAGAGATTAAAAAAAACGTCAAAAATGGATCTTCACAATAATCCCTATTAAAGTACCAAGTGAAAACTTTCATAAAATAAAGAAAAAGAAAGAAACCCACGGGAAAAGGTCTCCTCACCAAAAGTGAAAAACCAACATACAAACATGTGAAGAAAGGAGGATTCATTAGAACCCTGCATGAACAAATTTTGTTTCCCCAAGCCTTGAATTAAATTTAAGAAAATGAGGTGATGCCAAAGGTTTNATGATAATACCATCCTGGATGAGTTGTTAAATGAAGTCTCTATGGATCTTATTTTTTTTTTCTACTGATGTTCCATTAGGTTGTGAGAAATATGTATGTAATTGTTATTATCACATCAAAGAGTAGTGGGATGATCTAGCTGAATTCCAAACTCTGTCATAGCTATCAAATCCAAAAAAAGCCTCTAGACTAGCAAGAGCTACAACATGATACTCAACTTTTATACAAGATAATGCAATCATTGATTTCTTCATGGAAGACTAGGAAATAGGAGTGGAGAAAAGATGATAGCCAAAACTAGATGTAGAATTTCAATCATTAATTGAACCGACCCAATCTAAATTAGTGAAACTGACAGATTAAAAACACATAAGGTGTATTGAGTGAAAAAATTTGTAGTACCGTAAACATACCTTAGAATACACTTGGATTCATTCCAATGGATCTCATGAGAATATTGCAAGAAACCGAAGAGACAAGCCCAATTGGAAAGGAAATGTTAGGGCATGTAAATGTGTTAATACACAAGACTACCACCAATCACCTAAACAAAAAAGGATTAATTCATTGTGAAGAGTAGTTGCAAAAAAATGTAATTCTTGATTGAAATGAAGTAGATGTAATATTATAATCAGCCATGCCAAATTGTTGAAGTAAATAAAATCCATGCTTCTACTAAACAAATCAGCTCAATTCTAAAGATCAAAGAACTTGTAAATCAAGAAAATAATGAAGAAGATCAAGGTACATATCAAACCACTCCATAAATTCTTGTTGAACACTTTAAATCATGGATGAAGAGCCACCTATGATAATTAATTCATTCAAAAACATAACCAAAACCAAGACATTGGTGCTTGACCTCTTCGTGTAAAATATACGATCAAAATAAAAATGATTGAAACATGAAGAAATAAAAAATATCTATCTTAGCATACCAATCTTGGGGAGATTGTTTGAGACCATACAATAAATGCTAAATCTTGCAAACAAGTGAAGGATATTGAACAAAAACAAGAGTTTTTTCCATGTATATTTTCTCATGCAAATCACCATGCATAAAAGAACTCTTCACATCCATTTGATATAGTAACCTGCGTTGGGAGGTAGGAAGAGAATTCACTAAGTGTATGGAACCCATCTTGGCAATGGGAAAAAGTTCTTAAAATAATCAATAATTTCAACTTGTGAAAATCCCTTGGCCATAAGAATCTCGTTATACTTCTAAAAAATTCCATTTGCTACATATTTTGTTGTCTACTTCCATTTACAAGAAAACACATTTTGTCCCTTTGAAATAGGAATCAGATCCCACATGTGATTCTTAAGAAATGGAGTGTACTCTTGTATCATGGAAACATCCCATTCTAGTATACCAATGGCGTCAGAAAATTATTGTGTATCACCTAGTAATGTGAATCAAAAGATAAAAACTATATGTCTTTAAATGAGTGTGGAAGTATTAATGGAAAAACAATTGAAATTAGTTGGCTCACAACCATGTTTGTTAGGCCACTTTCGCTCATGAAAGACAAATTTTGTCCTTGATCAAGTTGTTCAAATTTAAGCTACACATTTTCATTCAGTGTTGATGGTAGATGTTCTTCTATCTAATTTTCAACTCATGACATATTTTTAAGTCTTCGATTTTCATCTCAAGGAGACTTGCGATATACAACAACAAATTTCACTATCTTATTTTTATGCAAAAATTGAAATTTTAGTGATCATTGTAACATCTTTGGAAAGACAATTTATGGGAGGATTAGGATAAATTATTAAGTTGAAGCACTTATCAAAATTGATAGGCATTAAAAACAATACATATTTACTAAACATGATCAAGGAACCTATATGCCTTCATATCCTCTTAGTGACACAAAAAAATCAATGGTTGTGACACAGACTAAGCCTCTGCCTTGGCCAGAGTCTCTGTGCTGACCTCCTAGTCTTAACGGATCATTCTAATTTCACCTTCGAGCTGGAGTGGCTCTTTCTAGTCCTCACTGGAATCTCTATTAAAAACCCGGTCCATAGGTCCTTCCTTTTCCCCTGTCACAGCTTCTGCACATGCCTGATCTCTCCTCGACAGAAATTTCAGGTTTTGGGGTTTTCTGATTCCTGTTGTCGAGAACCTCAATCTTCTCGATCTTCCGATCTTCGATATGTCGATTTGTTGAAACGGATTTAACTTCAATTAGCCCCATGGGCTATACCTTTGGTCCACATGACCTTCCCTTATATGACCGCAGTCCCTTTCGGGTTTTTGCGACTCAAGCGCCCGACCTCTTGGTCTCTCGACACCCAAAGTGTCGATTCTATAAGTACCAAAATGACCTTGCCTTTCAGGATTTTTTTCTTCCAAAACCCTAGATTGTTGCCACACATCCCCTCAATATGGATGGTCCTTGTCGCTTCGCGATTTCGGGAAATCAAATTCCTATGGGTTCTTTCCCTTGGAACTCCTGAAGTTCCGATTCCCGACCTCCTATATGATGAAATGACGTCAGCTGGCCCCACAACAGAGCGTTCCACTTTGTCGAGATTTCAGACATCACGTTTCCGAAATGTATGTGCTTCTTGTCTTTAGGATTCATGAAATGCCGAACCCCAATAAGCCGATGGAGTTTTCTATCGGGATTTTTCTCGAACTCAAGGATTTTTGCCACGTGTCCTCCTATGATGGACGATCCTTAATCATTTCATGATTTCATGATTTCAAATGCTCCGGACGTCTCGTCTTCAGGATTCATGAAATGTCGAATCCCGATATGCCGATGGCTCCCGATCTCTGCCACGTGTACCAACCGATGGATGGCTTAGATCTGTTTCGGGGTTTTCATCGTGGAGTGACCTAATCTACTACCTTCAAGACTTTCGATATCCCAAATTCTGAAGTCCTGATATCCCAACGTCTTTTGGGACTTTCGCTCTGCTCGCGAGGGTTTAAACCCCGTACAACTCCTGTCAGATCCTACGACTGATGGGTATCTAAGTGAGGTTCGACGGCTCACGATCTCTTGAGCTTGAAACTGGGAAAAATCAGTCATAACCCCATTGCTTCTCTATCAGATCGAATGGCTGGCGGGACTTCACAAATTCTCTATGGAGAATTTCAACAGTTCATCTCTTCCCTTGAGAACCTCCATGAAATTTAAATAAAATGTTTCTCTGCATGGAACTTGTCCTCCTGCAGCACAATGTCACTACACCTCCTTTCAATTCTTCATGACACTTAACCTTTTACTTCCCCTTGATGACTTCGAAGGTTCAAACCCTTCTGAGGTTTTCCACGACTTCAAGTTTTTCAAAAAAACTCCTGCTGGCACTCCTTGAGGCAGACCTTCAAACACTTTCAAGTGTTGAACTCCTTTCAACTATGTGCAATCCCTGCAGCAGTAGTCTCTCAACAATTCATTTCAGGTTACAAACCCCTAAAGCTTCATTCAGCCTCTGCACACTTTGAACAGCTCCTGTGCCTAACTGCACCTCTGAGGAAATGAGGACAAAAACTATCCTATTTGAGATTTTAGAGAAAAACCTCTAAACCCTTTGTTAATGCACTCCTTGCGGACAATTCAACTACACTCCTTGCAGGAACTCTCACTCAGATAGAGGAACAATTGAAACTCATTTCCTGACTCTTTCTCTGTCAGACTTCAAACATAGTCTTGAAATCATTCATACAAAGCGTAGAAAGAAAATGTATAACAAAAAGGGTGAAGCCATGAACATACCATTTAACATACACATACAAGAAACAAATACAACACCATGAATTTGAATTAAGAATCCTTCTATTAACTCAAATCTCTGTACATGGGTGTTTTTCAAAAATAGTTTCTTTGTTCCAGCTCTGTATGCTCTTCTTTTTTGGTAATGTTCTTCACTGTCATACAATAATACAGTGAGGGTGTCTATATCCGTTTTCCCTCCACTCCTAAAACTGTCTAATCTGAGAATTTAAAGCTAGCTATCTACTAACATAAATGCCTTCTTAGTCCTTTAGACGAGAGCGGGTCGCTCAAGGTCTGATTACAATCTATAAGTATACCTCTCCTTAACTATTACATTTACGTTTGGCGCATCCATATTAAAACAAATTTAAACAATTTATCATGTGTCCAAAATGCGTTGGCGCTTGCCCCACGCTCGCTTGACGTTGGCGATGCTCCTACATCATACTCCCTCACTTGAAAATTTTCATGGGCTCCTGTCCGTGAGCTCTCGCACGGTCTGTCCATGCTTCTGAATCTCTTCTTCATTCTCCTAGCTGGCATCTTCAACTAGATGTCCTTTCCACTTGACTAAGTATTCAAGGTATTGTTTGCTTCTGGTCTTCTTGCTAATTCTTTTGTCTAGTATGCTTCCGATCTGTGGCTTCTCTGCAACAGGCATCTGCTTTGTCCACTGGATCTCTGGTTGTTCATCACTTGTTCCTGCTTCCTCAGTTTTGTATGGGTACAAATCTAAGACATTGAATATCGGAGAAATTTTGATCCCATCGTGTAATTCAATATCATAAGCATTTGCCCCAAATTTCTTCAAGACCTTACATGGTCTGATCTTCTTCATCTTCAGTTTGTTATATGTCCCCTTCGGGAACCTTTCCTTTCTCAGATGTGCCAGAATCAAATCACCAACCTCAAATTGAAGTTTTCTCCTCTGTTGATCTGC
>JASDQU010503583.1:52705-92507 GCA_032191745.1 Picea mariana
AAGATGAACTGAACGACGAATTTGTTCCCAGCTTTTTTAATAAGGTTCTTCAGAAGTGTCCCACGAACTTAGTGTCTCGATCTAAAACTATGCTCCTTGGTAATCCATGAAGTCGAATGACTTCTTTGAAAAATAGATTCTCAATGTGAGTTGCGTCACCGGTTTTCTGACATGGTATGAAGTGTGCCATTTTGGAAAATATATCCACTACCACAAGGATTGAGTCAAACCCTCTTTGTGTTCTTGGCAACCCCAATATGAAATCCATGCTGACTGCATCCCACGGCCTCTCAGGTATTGGCAATGGTTGATAAAATTCTGTATTTTGTCTCTTTCCCTTTGAATGCTGGCAAATTTTGCATCTGTCCACGAATCTCTTGACATCTGCTTGCATTCTCGGCCAAAAATATGACTCATTCAGTTTTACGAACGTCTTGTCGTGACCGAAATGTCCGGCCAATCCCCCACTATGTTTCTCCTTTGGCAAATTCTCCCTCATGGAGCATTTTGGAATACAAAGTTGATTACTTTTAAATAGTAATCCTTCTTGGATCATGTATTATGTCCATTGACTTTTGTCCCTGAGAATTTGATTCTCAGCTGCTTCATACGCCTCCTTAAAATCTGGATCATCTCTGTACATGTCTCTGAGATCATCAAAACCCAATGTTTTGACTCTGAACTCCTGCAATAGAAAACATTTCCTGCTCAAAGCATCAACAACCTTGTTAGCAGTTCCAGAAATATGCTTAGTTACAAAAGTAAAGTTTTGCATGTATTCAACCGATTTTACATGTCTTTGATTCAACTTTTCCTGTTGAGTCACAAACTGCAGTGCATGATTTTCACTGTATAAGACAAACTCCTTCCGGATCAAGTAATGGCTCCATTTCTTTAATGCCAGAATAATAGCATAAAACTCCTTGTCATACGTGGAGTATTTCACCTTCGCTTCGTTCAGCTTCTCGCTGAAGTATGCTATCAGCCTGTCTTCTTGACTCAAGACTGCTCCTATTGAAAATCCACTTTCATCGCATTTCACTTGAAATGTCTTTTGAAAATCAAGCAACATTAGGATTGGTTGTTCCGTTATTTTCCTCTTCAAAAGATTAAAACTCTTCTCAGCCTCTTCTGTCCAGTGAAAATATTTGTGTCTCTTCTTCACTGTGTCCATCATTGGTGCACTAATTCCACTGAAATTCCTGATGAAATTCCGGTAGAAACTAGCCAATCCGTGAAAACTTCTCACCTCAAATATGCTCTTTGGTGATGGCCAATTCTTGATCACCTCCACCTTATCTGGATCCATCCTCAATTTATCTGCAGAAATAACAAAACCCAAATAGATGAGTTATGTCTTCATGAATGAGGATTTCTTCATGTTTATTAGCAACTTCTCTTGCTGTAATCTCTTCATCACTGTAGCTAAGTGTTTTAGATGCTCTCCCTCTGTTTTACTGAAGATCAGTATGTCATCTAGATACACGATGACAAATTTTCCAATGAATTCCTTCATGACTTCGTTCATCAGCCTCATGAAGGTACTTGGCATGTTCGTTAAACCAAACGGCATAACAAGCCATTCATACAACCCTTCGTTAGACTTGAAGGTTGTCTTCCATTCATCACCTTCTCTCATACAAATATGGTGATATCCACTTTTCAAATCAATCTTCGAAAGAAATTTTGCTCCACTTAAGAAATCCATCAAATCATCCATCCTTGGCAATGGAAATCTGTACCTGATGGTTATCTTGTTGATTTCCCTTGAATCAATTTACATCCTCCAGCCTCCATCTTTCTTTGGACTGAGTACTGTCGGAACAACACATGGACTCAAGCTTTCTCTAACCAACCCTTTGTCCAACAAATCCTGGACTTGTCTTTTGACCTCTTCATTCTCCTGCGGCGTTAATATGTATGCTGCTTTGTTTGGAAAACTAGCTCCAGGTATGAGATCAATATGATGACTCACACTTCTGATTGGTGGCAATGAACGAGGTAGTTCGTCCACTACTATGTCAGCGAACTCTTCCAACAGTTCCTATACCTCTTCTGGTAAATCATCTACCCTTGTGCTAGTTAAAATAATCTTTGTCTTCTTGACCACAATGAATTATGGTTCCTCCTTCTTCTTAACCTTTGTAAGAAGTTCCTTCCCTCTCATGAGAAGTACAGTGTTGCTTACTTCAGGTTTCACCTCCTTATCTTCGATTGGAAGCAACATGTGTTCATCCACCCATCATGAATCACATTTCTATCATATTGCCACGGTCTACCTAGCAATAGATGACAAAAATCCATGGGAATAACATCACAGAGTATCTTATCATTATATCCTCCTATCTTAAATTCAAATAAACATTGTTTTATGACATTTACCTGATGTCCTTTTTGTAGCCATGAAACTCTATATGGACTTGGATGTTCAATCGTCTCCAGCACCATATTTTCTACCATCTCCATTGAAATGAGATTATCCGTGCTACCACTGTCCACAATGACCTTGCATACCTTGTCCTTGGTTTTGCAAGCAGTCCGAAAAAGTCTGTTTCTTTGGAATAAACTCTCCACCTCCTTCTCTGGTGTCAAAAGAGATTTTCGCATCATCAACTATCTTCAGCCTTCAGCATCTTCTGCCTCAACATTACACCTCTGTGCTTCGGAAATGTGATCCTCACCACCTTCTTTCTTCTTATCTAGACATTCATAAGATATGTGTCCATTCTTTCCACATGTGAAGCACTTTATTACTCCTTCTCTTCCTCTTCCTCTACCTCTAGTACGAGGAAAAATGTTTCCATCTGCATACTGACCTCTCTGTTCGGTATGCTACCCTCTCTGTGAACTTCCACCTCTCTCAGCCTGAGTCTGAGGTTTTCTTCTGTCTTCTTTATGTTTCAAATTTCTATCCTGGGCAACTGATTTGCATCTGGCTTGACTTCTGCCTCGACCTCTCTGACCTTGTTTTCGGCTCAGCTTCTCTTCAACTTTTAGAGCCATATAATAAGCATCTTCCATCGTTGGAATGGTCATCATGCTCATCTCATCCTGAATGTTGTATCTCAGGCCGTTCATGTACTTGGAAACCTTTTCATCATCGCTTTCCTGATGACCTGCCCTGATGTTCAGCCTGCAGAATTCTTCAGTATATTCCTTCACTATCATCAGCTTCTGTCTCAAATTTTGCATTCTTCGAAATAGAGTAATCTGGTAATCCCTGGGAATGCATTTTTCCTTCATCTTCGCAATCATCCTATCCCAACTCTTGATCTTTTGCTTGCCTTTGCAGCGTCTGTCAGCTTGTAGTTCATCCCACCATAATGTTGCATGTCCTTTCAATATTGTGACAACATGTCTGACCTTCTTGTCTTCCTCGACATCTTCATAGTCAAAATAAGTGTCCAAAGCTCTAATCCAGTCTAGAATCTCTTCAGCATCCAGATTTCCCTCATAAACTGGGATGTCCATTTTTTCCCTAGCACCCATCCTTGTGACAGCTCTAATCAAGCGTTCATTTGCGATAGCTTCCACTGAAATTTTTTCTTCTTCATGTTCAACTTCATTTTCACTTTCAGAATCACTAAGATCCCCAACACCGACTGTGCGTCTCTGTGCTGTCTCCATGTCCTCAAGTCTGCTGCGTAAATCATGCATTTCTCTTTCCATGGCTGGGTTAGGCGTCTGCCTACCTCTTCTTCTTGGTATTTCCCTTTCCTCTGGCGGATCGGGTGTTTTCCTGTCCCTTCTTCTTGGCAGCATGGTGAATCTTCCTTTTCCTTGCTACAGAAAGAAAGAAACCTTTATGTGCTATGATACCAAACCTGACGCAGATTAAGCCTCTGCCTAGGCCAGAGTCTCTGCGCTGACCTCCTGGTCTTAACGGATCATTCTAGTTTCACCTTCGAGTTAGAGTGGCTCTTTCGATTCCTCACTAGAATCCCTGTTAAAAACCCAATCCACAGGTCCTTCCTTTTCCCCTATCACGGCTTCTGCACATGCCTGATCTCTCCCCAACAGAAATTTTGAGTTTCGGGGTTTTCTGATTCCCGTTGTCGAGAACCTCAGTCTTCTCGATCTTCCGATCTCCGATATGCTGATTTTCCGAAATGGCTTTAACTTCACTTAGCCCCCTGGGCTATACCTTTGGTCCACATGAACTTCCCTTATATGACCGCAGTCCCTTTGGGTTTTTACGACTCAAGCGTCCGACCTCTTGGTCCCTCAACTCTTGAAGTGTCGATTCCTGAAGTACCGAAATGACCTTGCCTTTCGGGATTTTTTTCTTCCGAAACCCTAGATTGTTGCCACGCGTCCCCTCAAGATGGACGGTCCTCGTCGCTTCGTGATTTCGGGAAATCAAATGCCTATGGGTTCTTTCCCTCGAAACTCTCAAAAATTCGATTCCCGACCTCCTATATGATGAAATGACATCAGCTGGCCCCACAACGGAGCTTTCCACTTTGTCGAGATTTCGGACTTCGCATTTTCGAAATGTATGTGCTTCTTGTCTTCAGGATTTGTGAATCGCTGAACCCCGATAAACCGATGGACTTTTCTATCGGGATTTTCCCTGAACTCAAGGATTTTCGCCACGCATCCTCCTATGATGGATGACCCTCAATTATTTCGTGATTTTGCAATTTCAAATGCTCCGGACATCTCATCTTCAGGATTCACGAAATGCCGAATCTCGATATGCCGATGGCTCCCGATCTCCACCACGTGTCCCAACCAATGGATGACTCAGATCTGTTTCAGGGTTTTCATCATGGAGTGACCCGATCTATTTCCTTCGAGACTTCCAATATCCTGAATTCTGAAGTCCCGATATCCCGATGTCTTTTGGGACTTTCACTCTACTTGCAATGGTTTAAACCCCATGCAACTCCTGTCAGATCCTGCAACTAACAGGTATCTAAGTGAGAGACGATGACTCACGATCTCCTGAGCTTGAAACAGGGGAAAATCAATCGTAACCCCCTTGCCTCTCTTTCAGATCGGATGGCTGGCAGGACTTCACAAATTCTCTATGGAGAATTTCAACCGTTCGTCTCTTCCCTTGAGAACCTCTGTGAAATTTAAATAAAATGTTTCTTTGCGTGGAACTTGTCCTCATGCAGCACGATGTCACTACACCTCCTTTCAATTCTTCATGGCACTTAACCTTTTACTTCCCCTTGACGACTTCAAAGGTTCGAACCCTTCTGAGGTTTTCCAGGACTTCAAGTCTTTCAGAAAAACTCCTGCTGGCACTCCTCGCAGCAGACCTTCAAACACTTTCAAGTGTTGAACTCCTTTCGACTCTGTGCACTCCTTGCAGTAGCAGTCTCTCAACAATTCATTTCAGGTTACAAACCCCTGAAGCTTCATTCATCCTGCGCACACGTTGCACGGCTCCTGCGCCTAACTGCACCTCTGAGGAAATGAGGACAAAAACTATCCTATCTGAGCTTTTAGAGACAAACCTCTGAAGCCTTTGTCAACGCACTCCTTGTGGACAATTCAACTACACTCCTTGCAGGAACTCCCACTCAGACAGAGGAACAATTGGAACTCATTTCTTGACTCTTTCTCTCTCAGAGTTCAAACATAATCCTGAAATCATTCATACACAGCATAGAAAGAAAATTTATAACAAAAAGAGTGAAGCCATGAACATACCATTTAACATACACATACAAGAAACAAATACAACACCATGAATCTCAATTAAGACTCCTTCTATTAACTCAAATCTCTGTACATGGGTGTTTTTCAAACACAGTTTCTCTATTCCATTTCTGTATGCTCTTCTTTCTTGGTAATGTTCTTCACTATCATACAATAATATAGTGAGGGTGTCTATATCCGTTTTCCCTCCACTATTAAAACTATCTAATTTGGGAATTTAAAGCTAGCTACCTACTAACATAAATGCCTTCTTAGTCCTTTAGACGAGAGCGGGTCGCTCAATGTCTGATTACAATCTATAAGTACACCTCTCCTTAACTATTACATTTACGTTTGGCGCATCCATATTCAAAAAAATTTAAACAATTTATCATGTGTCCAAAATGCGTTGGTGCTTGCCCTACGCTCGCTTGATGTTGGCAATGCTCCTACATCAAGTTGTCTCTTCATTTACATATTTTTTCTCTTTTCATATGTAATTAAGGCCCATACTAGACTTCCAAATACCTTGAAAGAATAAACATCAATCTTAACATGCTTCCACAATTCCTTTGAATTCATATTCAACACTACCTAATAACACATGCGATTCTAAATGTAATTTACATAATTCACTACTTCATCCCAGAAATAAGGTGTCGTGTTCTTGGATTGAATCATGCAATCGGTCATCTCTTTGAAAGTATATTTATTTAATTTATAAATTCTATTTTGATGAGGGTTTTATGGAACAAAGTGTTATGTTGAATGCCATGTTCTCTTCAAAAATATTTAAATCTTGAATTGACATACTCCACCCCATTATCTATGCATATTTTATTGATAGAAAATGAGGATGGCTTCTCACAAAAAGCCTTGAATGTATTAATAAAAAAAACAAAGAACTCACTCTTATACTTAATAAAGTACACCCAAGAGAAATATGAAAATTCATCAATAAAGGTGACTGCATAAATAGCCCCTAAAAATGAACAAGTTGGAAATGACATAACATTACTATATACCAACTCAAAAGGTTTCAATAGAAAGCAAGGATTTACCTTAAGGAAAATGATCCTAATGTTGTTTTCCAAGAACACAACCTTGAAAAAATATGTTAGTGCAAGAGACTTTAAGAATACCACACAGTAGATTATTTTTGCTAAAATATTTCAAATATGTATAGTTCAGACGACAAAATATTTCAAGCCAACATTTTCCCAAAGAATCACTATGTGCAATGAAAGAAAAACTTGAAGAATCCTAAAAACTAACAAACTTGTAAAACAAATAACTATGATCAATGCTCCTAGAAACAATAATAATTTGAAGATTCTATAGTTCTATAATGAGCACATTATCAATATAAAAATATGCCATCTTTCCATCACCAAAGTGACATATCTAATAAATTGTGATATATTGGTAGAAATTTAAGGAATAAGGAAAACATCAATGATGTAGCCATGGACTAATATCATAGTGCATGATCCTAAAACATCAATCTATGAAGACTCTCTAAAGTTACAATATGTGAAAATTTACTATGATAAGTGAATGGAAGGAACATGACAATGAGTCATATGATGTGAGAAGCCAACATAAAGTATTCAACTATCTGAAAATGTATATAGATCTCGCGCAAAAAATCATTCCCATTACAAGTTAAGAATATTTGGAAAATAAAATTTTGAGCTATTGCATGGATTCTTTAACTCTTCTAGTTTCTTCCATCATTTAAGTTCATCATACACAAGTATGCCAAAAAATACAAATATTAAACTTGACTTCTTCTTTGTCTTGGTGGAATAATCACCAAACCTATAAGAGAAAGGTGCAAAGGATTTCAATTTATGTGGAAGCTTGGAGGCATACTCACCAACTCAAGAATAATGTATCTTCTTTTTGTGCTTATATTGGGAGGATTGAGCTACAAGAGTCTAATTTTTAGATCTAGAAAGAATGTATAATGGAACTATCTTAGATTTTTCATTAGTAAGGTGCTCTTAAAAATTATCAAAAGAGGTAATTTTAAACTCTAATTCAAGTGCATAAATAGTGTAATACAAGGTATGGGAAAATTCTTGAAAGGAGCCTTTCCACTTGGAAAGAATATGGAAAATCCACTCATCATATATTTTATATTTTTGACAACCTTTCCATTTTTCACATGATAACATGAATTTGGTAAAAAAAAATTCAATGGAAGAATATTTGTTAGGTACAATGGATGGAAATTCAACTTCCACATGAATTATCAAAATTCATTGACTTTATAAAATAGTGAATTCAACTTGTCCAATATTTATTTTTGGGTTTTACATTCAACAATGTGAAACAACATATTGTTTGAAACATGTATTCCAATCAAACCAATGGCTTCCTCAAGTTTGTTCCTATAGGAAAATAATGTACCTTCCTTGGTAAATATAGGTTAAGATTCAATCAACATTTGGCATAAACCTTTAGATTACAATAGTTGTCACATCTTGAGCTTATAAGTGTGATAATTATGAGGAGTTGGGAGCTCATCAGCTTGAAATTATTCCATTTGAGTAACAACCATAGAGAGAAGGAAAAAGAACATTAAAATGTGCCTTGCAATCCCCAAATCTATATTAGTGTAGAAAATGTCACCCCCATGTGAAGAAACAAGATCAATTAGGGGAAATTTATGCAGAAAACAACTTATCAACAAACATATTTGGAGACGTTATGAAAAATGTGTTCCCGATCATGTATATTTGAAGTGACAATGTGCATATCTGATGCGTAATGCCAAAAACAATTGATCTATGTGGGTATGCTCTAGTAAGGATGTGTTGAGATAATTCAAGGAGATGAGTGGGAAAATCTGATTTGTGGGCCTTATCACAACCACCAAGAGTTTTTCACTCCATGTCATACTAGTAAGAGTTCAAAGGAAGGAGCTGAGATCATAGCCTTGTGAAGGGGAGGATTTATTTAAGGAAGCACAACTTGTTGAAGCATAGAGGTTTTCTAGCAATATGAACACAAAACAAATATCTAAAAAAAGATCAGGTGTGATCTATATGATATAAATGTGAACTAGTGCATGAGAAAGAGTTGATTTGGAATGATATAATATAGAAGTGAAGGCCACGAGTGGGCCCTGGAAATAGTCATAGGGGTGTAAACACCACTAGCTACAACATAATACATAGAACTAGTGGTCCCATCTAAGTAATGATATAAGTATAAAAATAACAAATGTGAGTAATGACCTGAATTGATCCCCACAACAAATGTGAAAAGGATATTTTATGCCAATGAAACATAATATGGATGTCTAATAGTTCTAATCACTAGATCATTCAACATCACATGGGTTGTTATAAATTTTTCACTCCACATAGAAGAGATTGAAATCATAGTCAACGACTAGTGGGGGGCGGTGACTACGACATGAAGGTCGCAACTCGTCTTTTTCTACCAAAATATTTACCCTTATTTTTATAATCACATAGACATATAGTGGAAGAATTTTTATGTAAAGAGGGGAGAAGCTACTGAAAATAGTCTCCTTTACTTATAGTACATGCACCCATCAAATCAAGACCCCAAATTTCGCACACGTAACTAGAGGAAATCCAATCCTAATAATATCTCTCATAAATAGGAGAAGGGGTTCTCATATTAGAGCTCTAATACCATGTAGATGTTGGGAAAAAAACACCATAAGTTTAGAAATAATCTACAACACCAAAAATCCTTCCACAAGATAAAAAGGGTTTGATCTATTAAATATGATATGTTAGAATACAAGAGGAATCCCTCAAACAAAAGATTAGTAGAGGCACAACTCATAGTTGACTAGTATTCTAACTGTGAAAATAAGTTATACCAATGAGGTGGAAAAATATTTCTAGCCTACATAAGATTAATAAATGTCTACGTATGCTTAATATTTGTCTATGTATACTAACATGATTTTAGTCACACAACAAATGTAGTTTAAATACATTATAAACTTATGAATTTATTGCATAAAAGTCCATAGAAGAACACTAATAACTCAATAGCGATTGACAAGAGAAAAAAACTCATGATATGTTTAGAAAAATGGGAATTTTATTTTCAAAGTGTGATTTACCAAGATTTTTCAACTTGACTAATGGTTAAAGTCCATACATTGCTCAATATTCTACTACAATGGTCAAGGAAATAATTTTTTTTGTATAGTTAGGCCATTCTTCCAACAATAAAACATCTACATTATTCATAGCACATGGAGGAGCGATCAACATGTTTGATCACTCCTCGAAGTGGAAACAATCGAAATTGAAACACGTGTAACATCCCTCTCTTGCAAGCACTGAGCAAACTTATTCTTTGAGGACACTTGCTTGCAAGTGATCCAGATTATTATACGATTGGTTGTTTGATTATGATTATAAGATATTATCGATTTGATGATATGTTATTTGGTTGTATTACATATAAAAGTGTGATTGACTAGGTTCTCCTGAGTGTGAAGGAATTTGTATCTTGAGGATGCAGAGGCATCAATGAAACCCATTGGACTATTGTGTTGAATATTGTTGATGTGACATATGTACATATGATTATATGTTATGATGATTGATTATTATTGCTGACATGATTCGTTGATGGATGTAGGATTTATATAGCTTGCCGACTAGAATCACATGTGGAGTAGAGGGGTTATGCAAGACAACTAGAGACTTTGAGGGAGAGGTGTGGAAGCAGACCTCCCGCAACCTACTAGCACTCCCGTTGTGGCTTGAACTGTAGGTTAACAATTACCTAGTTCGAGAAGACCCACGATGCTGTGAGGGAAGAATACAATAGTCGCTCATGATGATTCTAAGGGGAACACAGTAAGGCAGGGGCCTTATTCCTTAGAGGCATTTAGTCTCCCACAAGATCACCTAGAGGAGTATTGACTCCAGAGGTTTGATGTCTACCAAGTCAATCAAGAGGCGAGTGACACTCTTGAAGCACGTAGTGCGTTCTGAAGGGCACGTCATGCAAGGAAAACATAAAGAGTCAAGTGGCACCCTTGGAGCACGTAGTGCGTCCTAAAGGGCACATCAAGCAAGGAAACAGAAAGAGGCGAGTGGCACCCTTGGAGCACCTAGTGCATCCTGAAGGGCACGTCACAATTTTAACTGGTAAGAGAATAAACCTAGTCGGCCTTAAAATGAATGATGTGATAAGTAAGATTTAAAAATTGTTTTCCCTAATAAAAATGTCGCCCAACCTAGTGAAATTAAATTCTAGGTCTATGTAGAACATGCGGTAAAAGAAAAAATAATAATAAATAAACATGTAACAAGAAGGGGATTAAGAAATTCAAATTTATTTATTAAAGTCAAAATTATAATGGAGGATTAAAATTTAAAAATGGAAATGATTGTTTTTTTTATCTATTTTTGCTAATTTAATTTTAGTTAAATAGAAAGGACAGTAAATGGTTGTTTCATCTACACTTGGTAAATTAATTTTTAATTAAAGAAGAAAAAGGGTAAATGGTTGTTTTATCTACACTTAGTAAGGAATATTGCCTTGGAAACTTTCTATTTATGAACTCAACTAGGAATTCAATAAGGCATAAGTCATTTAAGATTTGTAAGGGAATATTGGGACACCAAGGAGCATTTTTAGGAATGCTTTTAGGTGGGTGAGGGAAATAGGAATAATTAATTAATTAATAAAATTAATTGTCTAGTGCAACTAGGGGATCGGGTGGCATGTGTAGGAGGGAGATTTTTCGTTATTAATTCAATGAAAAAGGAATTTAATGAGAATTTGGGAAACAGATTACTTGAAAACTCTATAAAAATGATGTAGGAGGAGGAGTATGGATATCATGTTTCTGTGTAACGTTATGCTACTGAATTTTTGTCTTGAATGAACTTCTCTTGTGGGATTTGGGATACCCAGCTCGAGTAACGAGTGGCAGCTCAACCTTGCGAGGCGAGCTGGGTGCTAGCGATTCTATGGTATTGTGTGCGTGGCCCCTTTGCAACTCGGGGGGCTCAAAGGGAAGAAGAGTACCCCTAGAATTGGCTAGGAGGTACCAGTGAGGTTACATTGGTCGGCAAGCAGGAGTTGAACAAAGCATTCGTGAGACAACGACTTGGATCTTTTGCATTTGGCTACGGTATGCATGTGTATATTTTTGAATGGTAGTTTAATATTGTTCCTGCGATTTCAGTATTGTACTTCTATTATGTTAAGATTATGTTTTATTATGCATTTTATGATCAAGAACTTAAAGTCATCCCAGCCTTACGCTCATAGTATTTTGAATTGATTTCCCTTGGTGAACCCAAACTCTGATTGCAATGACTTATGTGCGTTTGTTTTTATATTACTACAGAGAAAAATTGTGTTTTTATCTTTCGTCCCTTATCCCTTAACTTATTAGTCCGTTCCTGAGAAGTCAGCGAGGAGTCGAATCGACATCCATCACTCTGGTGTTTAAAGACATATATATTCAAATGCCCTACTTTCCTGTGGATGGATAATAAGTGAAGGATAAATTTCTCCCAACTATCTATCCCTTACTTATCTCTGCGTTGATTATTTCTTTTCCGAATGTTTAGACTTTGCGCTTCTTGTGATTGATTACATCTCCATTTTTGGTGTTTGATTACGTTTGTGTTTTCCTATGATTCATTATCTTATATTTTTCTTGGAGTCCTTACTTAGCCTTCACACCACTAATTTTTGGGCGATTTACCCAGCCTTTACACAACATTCAACCATGTTTTTCTTGGCATCTTACACAGTATGCAACCACTATTTGGTTGTAATTTTTACACCACATCTGGTTTGTATTTTACTGTTCCTTAGTTTTGGATCCTTATGGTTATTACATAACGATTTTATATTTATTGTATTACACAATAACTTCATTTATCTACTCTGCGATTTATATATCTGCGTTTTTATGACAATGATTTAATATACCTGTGTTATCATATATCTGGATTATATATCTGTGTTTTTTTTATGACAACATTATTGAATATCATAATTTAAACTCCACGATTTTTCCTTAAATTATTGACATCGAGTTCATTCATTTTTATACAGCATTATCATGTGATAAATAGACAAAGATATCATGTGTTAAAGGACAACGATTTCATGCATTGAATGGATACAGATATATTTAATTTATTAGACATCCCTATCGTGTTTTAATAGTCAAGGATATCATATTAACTTAGCATTTCATGCATTCATTAGACTGTGAATTATTACATTATTTGATTGAGAATTTACCCATTTATTGACTGCGAATTTAATATTCACTAGACTGCGAACTATTACATTCATCAGACTGCGAATTATTACATTATTTGACCTCGAATTTACCCTTTTATTGACTGTGGATTTTAATGATAAAACTCATAAATTTTTTATGTTAAAACTCAGCGAATTTGAATGATAAAGCATAATGAATTGCTTGGCAACGAATTATAAAACCCAACTAATTGTTGACAATAAATGTTCTCTACATAGAGATATGTAATTATCAAATAGTGATGGTGATTTACACAACCATTATATAGAGAATTAAATAGCCAACGATTATATTTTGAATGACAACGATTTTTTAGCTTGAATGACAGTGATTTTAGATATCAATTGTGGTTGCGTTGTGACCATGTGGTAGTGGCGTTTTATGGCGGTGTAATAGTGTGTTTTGTGACTATGTAATGGTGGTGTTGGTAATTTTTTTGTTGTATGATGTGTATGACAATGATATGTATTCCCACAATAAAGGTTATCCACGCAACGATATTCATCCACACCGTAAATGTTATTTACCACAACATTTGATTGCATTTGAATAGCAATTTAACATTTTATGACTATGTTTTGATTGCATTTGTATGAATACGTCTTGATTGTGTTGAATAGCAATTTAATATGGCATGACTATGATTTGTTTGAAATTTAATAGCATTGATTGATTAACATATGAGTTGTGATACCATTATTTATTGACAACTATTTGCCATTTATTACAGACAACAAGTTACCACTATTAGAGACAACGATTTACCATTTATTATTGACAACTATTTACCATTTATTACAGACAACCATTTATCATTGTTATAGACAAGGATTTAGCATTTATTATTGACAAGGATTTAGCATTTATTTTATTATTAGATATCATTATCAGGTAGCGATATCATTATTAAATTTGTTAGGCAACCATATCATTAGTAGATAGTGATATCATTATTAGATGTGTTAGATAGCAATATCATGTGTTTAATAAACCAAGATGTCGTATATTAATAGACCGCGATGTTGTTCTTGAAAGTGAATTTTATAGACAGCGATAATAATGATAGGGTTGGAGGATTTAACTTAGGCTTACCAAGAATTATATGTTAGGGAATGACAATTGCAGTGAGACCTTGTTAATAAAATATTAATTAATTAATAAATGACTTGAAAAACGAGAGAGAGGATTTTATCGATACATGTTATAGTAAAATGGATTCTTGAGGGAATATTTCATAGATGGATAATCACATCCTTTAATTGATGTATGTTTGCATTAGAATTGGTTGCGCCCGGAATTTAACGTGATGTGTGATTGTATAATAGTGAGATTCCCTTGCATCTTGTTGACTTGTGGTTTAGGTGCTTGATTATATTCTTCAAGTGTTTTATCCGTTAATTCTATATCATAGCACGTTGGATTTGTCTTCGGTTATTGGTCTAGATGTGTTATGTCACGCCTTGGTTACTTTCCTGCCTACCGCCTATTGACGACATGATTCTTGATGAGGGGATCATTGTGCGCTCTGATAGATAGATGTGAATGATAACTTGGATGAGGTTTCGTGCTTCCCAATGTGGGCGTATTGTTCAATTTAATGGATGTTAGTAGTTTGTTTGTGACATATTAAGGTGTTTGGTTTCAGCTATAGATATTTCTAGTTATTGGTCGTCAAATTCGTTGTGTCGGGTGGTTGATGTTTTCCTTTAGCTTGCAGGTGTTGTCTTTCTTGTCTCGAGTGGGTAGTCATTTTTAGTTGTCTATTGATCATCGCATGTTTCGTCGAGTTGCCTAATGTGCTAGTATGTTGTGTCGTTGTTGTCAGTTTCCTAATCTGAACGTTTTTTGTTCGTCGTCAAGTCATGTTGTTTAAACTATTGTCGTTCTTGTTGTCACGCTAAAAAAAAGAAAATATTTTTTATTGCATCACATGTATTCGTAACGATGGGGTCATTACATATGGTATCAGAGCAAGTTCAACCCTGCGACTATGGATCACCATGCTATCCACTGCAGTAAACCCTTGAGTATTAACCTAGCATTAACTAAAAACTTTAATGTCTCCATGTGGTGATCTCGATTAGAGGACGCCACATAGGTTCATAGCATGGTGTTAAGGAAGGAGGTGTGACGCCTCCATAAGTGCACGTGCCCTAAGAGTATAACCCCCAAGGGGAGGAACAAGTCCTTGGGCTAGATCTCATTGTTGTAATGGATGATGATGGCCTGACAAGGTCCTTTTAGAGAATGTCATAGGTCTTGATCCACTATCTTTATTGAGATGAGGCCAGGGTGCCTCTAGCCCTGAGGGTCTACATCACGCCCCAGCCAGTGCCCTTAACTTTCACTGAAAACTTGAGAGGGATAAGTTCTCAAGTCCACGAGTGTCACTGACAGATCAGCCATCAAGGCATGGTTGTAGAATATGGTGATGTGCTTTGCACTTTGCGAATACCTCCAACATGAATGTCCGCATGGTTGTCTTTCAACTAAAGGGGAGCGCTCTTCTATGGTGGAAGACGCTCCTACTGCAATTGAACATGGAATTCGAAGATGTGTCATGGGAACTGTTCAAGGAATGGTTTTGGGAGAGGGCTAGAGAATCTAGATCAACCTGACCCACTACCATGGGAGATTTGAGCAAGGCCCATCAGATTCATTCAGCGGTGAATAACTGCCAGGAAAAGCACCAGCCGACTTTGCTCGAGACGTCAGGTACCATCGTTGACCAGACCCTTAGTATTTCGATAGATTCAGGTGTTACAGAGAGTTTCATTTCTAGGGCAGCGCTAAAGATAATTAAGGTAAAGGAAGTTGAACACGATGAGTTTAACTTTGTGGAAATGGCTTTGGGAGACAAAAAGAAGGTTGGTGGGAAGGTTACGGGCTGTAGCCTTAACCTAGGAGAATTTGTCACTAGGGCCAACCTGTATGTCACGATCTTAGGATCTTATGATGTCATGATCAGTATGGTCTGGTTGGAATCGCATGAGGTGATACTCAACTGTATGATGAAACATTTGAGCTTGGTTGATGATGAGGGGAAAATATGTGTGATTGTAGGTCGGAATCAGGGAGTTCCCCTGAGGTTCATCTCTTCCTTACAAATACGGAAGAGAATGCGCAAGGGATGTAAGCTTTATGTGATCCTTGCGTTAAATGAGAAGGGGGTAGCAGAAGGTCTAGAACACCTTCCGGTGGTGAGAGAGTTTGCAGACGCCTTCCTTGAGAAGTTACCTAGGATACCGCGGGAGAGGGAAATGGAATTTACCATAGACCTAAAATCAGGGACTGAACCAATAGAAATAATGCCTCATCGGATGTCGACCCCTGAGTTACAAGATTTGAAAATGAAACTGAATAGGTTGTTGGATCCATGACTTATATGCCCAAGTGTGTCACCATGGGGTGCACCTGTTCTTTTCATATGAAATAAGGATGGGTCGTGGAGACCCTCGATTGACTACTGTCAATTGAACAAGGCAACGATCAAGATTCAATACCCGTTCCCAAGGATCGATGATCTATTCGATCAAATGAAAGGCATGACAATGTTTTCAAAGATTGACTTGCGATTAGGATATCACCAGTTACGGATCAAGGAGGATGAAATCCCTAAGACCACATTTAAGACTAGGTTTGGACATTAAGAGTTTATTGTCTTACCATTTGGATTGATGAATGCCCAGGGGGTATTTATGATTTTGATGAATGGGGTGTTCCGCGAATGCTTGGAAAAGTTTGTCCAAGTATTCATTGATCATATTTTGATTTACTCTCGGACGATGGAGGAGCATGATGAGTAGTTGCACTTGGTACTACAGTGTCTGTGAGAGAACAAATTGTATGGGAAATTGCCTAAATGCTCATTTAATCAATCAAAGATTCAATACTTAGGGCATGTCATCGCTGATGAAGGTATCACCATCAATCTAACAAAGGTCGAGGCTATTATGGAATGGCCTGCACTGACGAATGTCCCTGAAGTGCATAGTTTCATGGGTTTAGCAGGATACTATCAATGGTTCATCGAGGGATTTTCAAAGATAGAAAATCCAATTATGGAATTGCAGTAGAAAAATATGTTTTTTTGGACCGAGAAATGCGCTAAAGCATGTCAGAGGCTCAAGGACCTGTTGACGAAAACACCAATACTAAAGGTCTCTGACATGGACGAAGACTTCTTGGTATGCTCTAACGCATCCAAGGAAGGCTTAGTTGTACTCTTGATGCAAGATGGTCGAGTGATCGCTTACATCTCGAGAAAGTTGAGAATGCATGAGAAGAACTATGCGACGCACAATTTGGAGTTGTTAGCCATTGTATATGCCTTGAGAGTTTGGAGACACTACCTTATTGGACAAAAATTTGAACTAAAAATGGACCACTGTGGACTATAGCACATCTTTACACAAAGCGACTTGAACACGTGGCAACGATATTGGTTGAAATTTCTTAGCGAGTAGGATTTCAAGATTACTTACATAAAGGGAACAATGAACATAGTGGCTGATGCGTTGATTCGGAGACCGCATATATTTTTGGTGATGCCTCTTCAGACAAATCTATGTGAAGAATATTTTAACTTTACAGTGCGACGATGACTAATACAAAGAGGTCAAGGATTTTATCGGACAAAACACAATGATGGTGCCAATATTTGAAGGATTTACGTTGGATGACGATGGATTATTGAGATTTAAAAATTGAATTTACGTACCATCGAACAATGAGTTGAGGATTTTGATCCTAAATGAGGCTCATAGAGCAGTGTACATGGCTCACCCAAGAGTCACGAAGATGAGGGCAGACCTTAAACCCTTATTCTTCTAGAAAGGAATGAAGGAAGACATAGTCAACTACGTGGCAAGATGTCCAGAATGTCAGCAGGTGAAGGATGAACATAGACATCCAACAAGATTACTACAGCCACAAGCTATTCCATAATCAAAATGGGAGGTCATTTCGATGGATTTCATTGTTGGATTTCCACTATCAACAAGGAGACACGACTCAATTTTTGTGGTAGTCGACACTCTGATGAAGAGTGTTCATTTTATTATTGTGCATACGACGTATCAAGAACCTGACTTAGTTAGAGATTTCATCAGTGATATTGTGAGGCTGCATGGAATTCCTAAGAGGATTGTATTTGATCAATGATCGGTGTTTACTGGATGATTTTGGACTAGTTTCCAAGAGGCCTTGAGAACCCAACTTAACTTTAGTACTACATATCACCTATAGACAGTTGGGAAGACTACACAAACAAAACAACTCTTGGAGGACATGTTGTGTATGTACGTTATGGACCAACAGAAGTGTTGGGAAGAGTTCTTACCACCGATATAATTTGCATATAAGTAAAATTATCAAAGAACCATTAAGATGTCGCCTTTCGAGTTTCTTTATGGGCAACCATGTCAGACCCCTTGAGTTGGGATCGGCTTGAGGATAGGGTCCTAGGGGGGCGGAAGCGATCCAAGAAATGGAAGATCAAATGAAAACTATAATACAAAGGATTAATGAAGTGCAGGATTGACAGAAGAGTTGTGGCGAAGTGCATCATGTCGACCATAGTTACGATGTTGGCGATCGAGTATTCTTGTGAGTGAAACCGTATAAGAGTTCGATCGAGTTTGGAAAGGGTGATAAAATATCCCCTAGGTTCATGAGATCCTGTGAGATTGTGGAAAAGAGAGGGTCATGGCCTATTGAATAGCCTTGCATGATCCTTGAGGCATATCCACGATGTCTTTCATGTCTCTGTTTGAGACATTATGTTAGTGATCCTACACATGTTTTGACTTGGGTACCTTGCAGGTATCGGATGAGGGTGTGATCATGGATGAGCCAATCCGCATTCTCGACCATCACATTCTCTAGATATGACATCGAACATTAGATCAGGTCAAGGTCTTGTGGGACAACTATAGTTCGCACTCGGCGACCTGGGAGGATGCATATGATATGCGTCACCAGTTTCCATTTTTTTTTATAGATAGACTTATGATATTGTGATACACTTTATTTCGGCACTTATATACTATGAAAATTCGGGACTAAGTTTAAAACAAGAGAGGGTGTATGTAACATCTTTCTCTTACGCACATTGAGTGAACTTATTCTTTGACGACACTAGCTTGCAAGTGATGCGGATTATTATACGATTGGTCGCTTGATTATGATTATGAGATATTGTGGATTTGATGATATGTTATTTGGTTGTATTACATAGACAGGTGCTATTGACTGGGTTCTTCTTAGTGTGAAGGACTTTGGACCTTGAGGATGCAGAGGCATTGATGAAACACCTTGGACTCCAGATCTAGTCAGGGAGTGAACTGTTGGGCTGAATATTGTTGATGTGACATATGTGAATATGATTAGAGGGGCCACACAGGAAAACCAAATACTTTGAGGGAGAGGTGTGGCAACATCCTTGCCACGGCCTACTAGCACTCTCATTGTGGCTCGAACTATAGGTTAACGATCACCTAGTTTGAGAAGACCCATGATGTCATGAGGGCAGACTGTAACAGTCGCTCACAATGATTGTAAGGGGCATGAAATAATGTAGGGGCCTCATTCCTTGGAGGCCCTTAGTCTCCCACAATATCACCTAGAGGATTATTGACTCCAGGGTTTTGATGTCTACCAAGTCATTCAAGAGGCGAGTGGCACCCTTGGAGCATGTAGTGCATCTTGAAGGGCACATCACACAAGGAAAACAGAAAGAGGCAAGTGGCACCCTTGGAGTATGTACTGCATCGTGAAGGGAACGTCGTGCAAGGAAATAGAAAGAGGCGAGTGGCACCCTTGGATCACCTAGTGTGTCCTGAAGGGCACGTCCCGATTTTAATCGGTAAATGAATAAACCTAGTCGGCCTTAAAATGAATGATGTGATAAGTAATATTTAAAAACAATTTTTCCCAATAAAAATGTCTCCGAGCTTATTGAAATTAAAATCTAGGTCTAAGTAGAACATGTGGTAAAAAAAAAATAATAAAAATAATAAATCAACATGTAACAAGAAGGGGGGTAAGAAATTCAAATTTATTTATTAAAGTCAAAATTATAATGGAGGATTAAATTTAAAAAGGGAAATGGTTGTTTTTATCTATTTTTTCTAATTTAATTTTAGTTAAAAAGAAAGGAGGGTAAATGGTTGTTTCATCTACACTTTCTAAATTAATTTTTAATTAAAGAAGAAAAAGGGTAAATGGTTGTTTTATCTACACTTGCTAAATTGATTTTTAGTTAAAAAGGAAAAAGAGGGAAACTTAAAAGAAATAGGAAACTTAAAGAAAAAGGGGAAACCTAAAGAAAAGAGGAAACATAAAGAAAAATATGAATGCCTAACTTAGTAATGAATCTTGCCTTGGGAACTTGCTATTTATGAACTCAACTAGGAATTAAGTAAGGCATAAGTCATTTAATATTTGTAAGGGAATAATGGGACACCAAGGAGCGTTTTTAGGAATGATTTTAAGTGGGTGAGGGAAATAGGAATAATTAATTAATTAATAAAATTAATTTTCTAATGCAAATAGGGGATTAGGAGACATGTGTACAGGGGAGGTTTTTCGTAACTAATTAAATGAAAAAGGAATTTAATGAGAATTTGGGAAACAAATTACTTGAATAATCTATAAAAAGGATGGAGGAGGAGGAGTACGAATCTCATCTTTTTTCGTAATGTTACGCTGCTGAATTTTTGTCTTGACTGAACTTCTCTTGTGGGAGTTTGGATACCCAGCTCGGGTAACGAGTGGTAGCTTGACCTTGCGAGGCGAGATGGGTACTAGTAGTTCTCTGGTATCGTGTGTGTGGCCCCTTTACGGCTCGAGGGACTCAGGGGGGGGAAGAGTACCCCTAGCATTGGGTGATAGGTACCGGTGAGGTAACATTGGTCGGCAAGCGGGATTTGGATGGGGCACGTGTGAGACAATGACTCGGAGCTTTCTCATTTGGCTACGGTACGCATGTGTATATTTTTGAATGGTAGTTCAATATTGTTCTTGTGCTTTCATTATTGTACTTCTATTGTGTTAAGATTATGTTTTATTCAGTGTTTTATGATCAAGAACTTAAAGTCATCCCAGCCTTAAGCTCGTTGTATTTTGAATTGATTTCCCTTGGTGAATCCAAACTTTGATTGCAATGAATTCTCTGTGTTTGTTTTTATAGATTATTACGAATAAAAAATGTTCTTTTATCTTTCATCCCTTATCCATTAACTTATTAGTCTGTTCCTGAGAAATCGTCCAGGAGCCGAATTGATGGTCGTCACTTCGGTGTTTAAAAACCTATAGATTCAAATTCCCGTCTTTCTCGTGCATGGATAATAAGTGAAGGATAAATTTCACCCAACTATCTATCCCTTACTTATCTCCGCATTGATTGATTCTTTGTCGAATGTTTAGACTTTGTGCTTCTTTTGATTGATTACATTTTCATTTTCTAGTGATTGATTACTTCTGCGTTTTCCTGTGATTGATTATCTCATAGTTTTCTTGGAGTCCTTACTTAGCCTTCACACCACTAATTTATAGGCAATTTACCCAGCCTTTACATAGCATTCAACCATGTTTTTCTTGGCATCTTACAAAGTATGCAACCACAATTTTCTAGGAATTTTTACACCGCATCTGGTTTTGATTTTACTGTTCCTTACTTTTGAATCCTTATGGTTATTACACATCAATATTTCTTGGAAATATAACAGAACAATTTGATATTTATTGTATTACCCAACAACTTCATTTATTTACTCTGAGAATTATATATCTGTGTTTTTATGACAATGATTTAATATACCTGCGTTATCATATTTTTGGATTATATATCCGTGTTTTTGTTATGACAACATTATTGAGTATCATAATTTAAACTCTGCAATTTTTCCTTAAATTATTGGACAACGATTTCATTCATTTTTATACAGCATTATCATGTGATAAAGAGACAGAGATATCATGTGTTAAAGGACAATGATTTCATTCATTGAATGGACAACAATATCTTTCATTTATTAGATAGCGCTATCATGTTTTAATAGTCATCGATATCATATTAACTCAACATTTCATGCATTCATCAAAATGCAAATTATTACATTATTTGACTACGAATTTACCCATTTATTGACTGTGAATTTACCATTCACTAGACTATGAACTATTACATTCATCAGAGTGCAAATTATTACATTATTTGACTGTGAATTTACCCTTTTATTGATTGTGATTTTTTATGGTAAAACTCATAAATTTTTTATGTTAAAACTTAATGAATTTGAAGGATAAATCACAGTGAATCGCTTGGCAGCGAATGATGAAACCTAACTAATTGTTGATAGTAAATGTTCTCTACACAACAATATGTAATTATCAAATAGTGATGGTGATTTAAATAACCAACCATTATATTTTGAAGGACAACGAGTTTTTAGCTTGAATAATAGTGATTTTAGATATTGATTGTGGTTGCCTTGTTATCGTGTGGTAGTGGCATTTTATGGCGGTGTAATAGTGTGTTTTGTGACTGTGTAATGGTGGTGTTGGTAATTGTTGTGTTGTATGTTGTGTATGAAAACGATACTTATTCCCACATTAAAGGTTATCCACGCAGCGATATTAATCCACACTGTAAATTTTATTTACCAAACCATTTTATTGCATTTGAATAACAATTTAATATTGTATGACTATGTTTTGATTGCATATGTATGATTGCATCTTGATTGCATTGAATATCAATTTAATATGGCATGACTGCGATTTGTTTGAAATTGAATAGAATTGATTGATTAGCATATGAGTTGGGATACCATTTATCATTGACAATGATTTACCATTATTTATTGACATCTATTTACCATTTATTACAAATAGCAAGTTACCATTGTTAGAGACAACGATTTACCATTTATTATTGACAATTGTTTACCATTTATTACATACAACCATTTACCATTGTTATAGACAACTGTTTACCATTTATTATTAACAGTGATTTAGCATTTATTTTATTATTAGATATCATTATCACATAGCGATATCTTTATTAAATTTTTTAGACAACCATATCATTAGAAGATAGCGATATCATTATTAGATGTGTTAGCCAACAATATCATGTGTTTAATAAACCGAGATGTCATGTATTTGTAGACCATGATGTTGTTGTTGACAACAGATTTTAAAGACAACGATAATAATGATAGGGTTGGACGATTTAACTTAGGATTAACAAGAATTATATGTTAGGGAATGACAATTGTAGTGAGACCTTGTTAATAAAATCTTAATTAATAAATAAATGACTTGAAAAGTGAGAGATAGGATTTTATTTATACCTATTATTGCAGAATGGATTCTCGAGGGAATATTTCATAGATGGCTAATTGCATCCTTTAATTGATGTATGTTTTCATTATAATTACTCGCACCATGAATTTAATGTGATGTGTGATTGTATAGTATCCAGATTCGTTTGCGTCTTGTTGACTTGTCATTTGGGTGCTTTGGTATAGTCTTCAAGTGTTTTGTTTGTTAATTCGGTATCCTAGCGCATTGGATTTATCTTGGGTTATTGGTATAGATGTGTTATGTCACGCCTTGGTTACCGTCATGCCTACTGCCTTGTGACGGCGTGATTCCTAATGAGGGGATCATTGCATGCTCTGATGAATAGATGCGAATGATAACCTGGCCGGAGTCTAGTGCTTTACGATGTGGGAGTATTGTTCATTGTAATGGATGTTGGTACTTGGTTTGTGACTCCTTAAGGCGTTTGGTTGCGTGCCATAGAGGTTTCTAGTTATTGGTCATCGAAGCCGTTGTGTTGGGTGGTTGATGTTGTCCTTTATCTTGTAGGCATTGTCTTGCTTGTGTCGGCGAGTAGTCATTTTTATCCGTCTATTGATCATCGCATGTTTCGTCGAGTTTCCTGATGTAATAGTATGCTGAGTCATTGTTGTCAATTTCCTAATCTTCATGCATTGTGTTCGTTGTCAAGTCGCATTGTTTAAACTTTTTCTGTTCTTGTCGTCCTGCTAAAAAAAAAATATGCTTTCGTGTTGCGTCGCATGTAGTCGTAACGATGGGGTCGTTACAACATATTTTATTGCAACAAGTGCTATAAGGTCATAGTCCCTACCTTTGGCATATCTGAAAATTGATAGTAATAATGATTTAAAACCATAATAAGATTTTTTAACTAAATAAAAAATAGTAAAACTTTTTATATTATTAGTTATATTTGTCATAATTGAAAAAGATAAAATATCTTAATGTTTCTTATATTGTAAAATATAACTTAATGGTTTAAAAATTTACAAATAAAAATTTAGATAAAACTATAATGAGAGATTAAAAAATGTTAGTAAATGTAAAAATATTGAAATTAAAAGATTAAAAAAATATTAGTAAGTCTAAAATTATTGAAATTTTAGTAAATGTAAAAATGTTTACGATGACAAATAACAATTTGAACATCATTAATACATGCTACATTACCTCAATGTAATACAATATTATATTTTAGCATATATTATAATATATTATAATACAATTTTGCATTACTCGAAACCCTTTTTCAATATTATATTTTAGCATATAGATAAAATGTATGGAATATTGGTTGACAATAGAGAATCTTACATCAAATTAATCAAATTAGAGAATTATCTTAGGTGATATATGTTTTATTCTTTTTTGAAGAGACAAACCACTTCTATCTATTATCCTCTAATTACGAGGAAAGGCATATACCTATTGACAATGGGCACATTTAATAGGTTTTTAGTTCTTAATACGGTTTTTATGGATGAGATTAAATATGCCTAGAATATTCTTAGTTGTCACAATAAATAAATGGCTGTGATTTCATCCATTAACTTTCGAGCTGTATTCACTAACTTATTGCCACCTGAACCTGACTTTTTTACTGTGTTAATTATAGTTTTTTTAACTAAGCAAGAAGTTTAACCAGCCTTTCGACGCTCACCAACCATGAGTTAGCGACTGTGCTAATAAATAGCAGACTCTACACATCTTCATGAATTGCATTTGTTATCCTTCTTTTCTTTATATATATTATTCCTTATGCAATTATATAATAAGATCAAGTATATTATGTTAACGTGTCTCAATGTTTAAACATAATCATTAAAATATTTATGAATATAGGACAGAGAAAGTAATACTCATAATCAAACCGTATTTTGTGGAGGGTAGATCCTTATGACCATGATATAGAGAATTTTGGAAATGATGGATGATTCAACCATATGATGTTCCAACCTCATTTTTAAGCAAGAGTTTATGTGACGGTTAGAACATAATTGTTAAACCATTTATGTCAATAATTATTAATTGGGTTAAAAAAAACATTTACACCAATGATACGTGATTGGTTAGAACATAATTGTTAAACCATTTATGTCAATAATTATTAATTGGGTTAAAAAAAACATTTACACCAATGATACGTGATAAAGAAAGTAAAATCCATAACCAAACTATATTGGCAGAGGAAAAAAAAGAAAGAAAAAGGATCTCTGATAATGATTTAAGTTTACATAAAAAAAATAGTACAAAATCCATAACAATCCATAACCAAACTATATTGGCAGAGGGAAAAGAAAAAATAAAAAAGATCTTGGTAATGATTTAAGTTTACATTAAAAAAAAAAAAAAGAGTACAAAATCCATAACCAAACCATATTAAAAGCAATTTTAACCAACTTTCATCTGTTGCAACAAATATGGGAGCGATTCTGGAACTAACTACCTTGGAAATTTGTCAATGTGGTGAGAATGACGGAACAAGATTCAAATTCGAAGATGTTGAACTACTATGCTATTTGGAGTATACAATTTTGTTCTAAATTTATTTTTGTTAGAATTTTTTTTTTTCATGTTTTTCTATTTTTGAATGTAGACTCTGTACATTAAACTACGCTCTGTTGTGGCCTATACTCTGAAGTGGCAACAACCACACTGTATGTACAAATTCTTGCAACATTTAATCAAAATTATTTTAAATTTAGTTTTAGATAAGAAACAAAAGGGGGGACTTAAGAGATTTTTTTTAAATTGAATTTATCTTTGTATTTGTCTACCATTTCTAGCAAAAAAGATCACGTCGAGAATCATCTCAATGCATAAATCTGCTCATAGTAAACTCTCCTGACTGTTTTTTATATTTGTCAATAGCTTCACATAAATCTTTACGTTTCTTGTCTCGATAGCTGAAAACTTAGAAGCATTTCCTTCTACCATTTATAAAGCATGTGTTTCGTTTTCGTAAGATGTTGTTTGACACTTGTATGTTCTGGGTCTCGATAGCTCAAAATTAAGCAGTGTTTACCATTTTTTCGAAAATACGTGAACATTCAGAAACAAAACATCATCAATCTGGGCTCTGTCATGGCCTAGACTATGGAGTGGAAACAACCACGCTATGTCTACAAATTCTTGAAATATTTGATAAGAAATTACTTAAATTTTATTAATAAATGAAGAAAAAAAAGGGGGAAATTAAGAGATTTATTTAAAATTGAATTTATCTTGATTCATCTTCCGGTTCTAAGTGGCTCTAAATCTAGCAAAAAGACAACAGATAGAGAATCATCTCAGAGCATAAATCATTTACTCCCTGCTATTTTTTCTAATTTTCAATAACTTCGCATAAACCTAGCTATACGCTCCTTGTCGCAATAACTTCGCATAAACCTAGCTATCCGCTCCTTGTCGCAATAGCTCGAAACTCAACAATATTTCTTTCAAATATTTATAAGGCACGCTTTTTCATTCTTTAAGATATCGTTCGACACCCATATCTAGTCTATCGTGTAATCTGGAAACAAATAAAAAATCATGCATATCCCTATGTTCTATGTCTCAATAGCTCAATATTCAACATTATTTACAGTTTTTTTTAAAAAGACGTGAATACATTTCTAGAATGAAAGTAGCGGAAAGTGAATACCTTAATATGAAGAACCCCACCGCCAAGCTCGCTCTCGTTACTTGTGGTGAAATCCATCCAAGCCTCGTTCTTGTAGAAACATGCTCCCTTCCACTCTGTTGAATTATTGACGCTAGATGCTTCGACGAACAAAGGCGGTAAATCAACGACGTTGTGCATGGAATCGGGCATAGTCCAAGAGACCTGCTTCTTAGGAAGCGAAATAAAAACATAGCATATAACAGAGCATAAAATAAGCAAGATCAAACATGTATTAAACCAAGAACATTAATCATACACTTGACACAAGCACATGCTTTTACTCACATTAGGTTCCACCTCTATGGGTATGCTCACATATATAACATCTATCACTCAATTATACAAACTGATCATGAATAGATCACATAGTTACATGATCAGTTCATAAATAGATTGCATACATGCACATTAACATAGTTGCATTCATGTGCATGTGACCGCATGAGGAAATTCGTTGGCATGTTTCCAACAATGTCCACCTTGACAACAATTTACTTGATAAATCATGTCTTTAATCAATTCATCACCTTTTCTACAAGCCAAGAGAAGCCAAACACCATTGTAGCTTCTCTAACAAAACTAGTTTCGTAAACATGTCTGTAGAATTCACTTTTGTATGAACCTTTTCTAAAGAAACTCCACCTTCATCAACAACCTGTCTTACAAAATGGTACTTAACAGAAATATGCTTCATCTTATAGTGATAAGTTGGATTTCTAGCCAAATGAATATCACTTTGGCTATCACAAAATACATTCACCTTGTCTTGCATCCTTCCAAACTCACCCAATAAACCCTGTAGCCAAATTGCCTCCTTACATGCATGTGAAGCAACCATATACTATGCCTTTGTAGTGGATAAAGCGACTACGTTTTGAAGATTTGACATCTAGCTAATAGATCCTCCTGCAAGAGTAAATACATATTCTGAAGTGGATCTCCTTTTGTCCAAGTAACCTGCAAAATATGAATCTACATAACCGCAAACTAAATATATGTAACCATCATAGGTGATATAATAACTTATTGTGCCTCTAAGATATCGAAGCACCAATTTTGCTTCTTCCCAATGTCCTTTTCCTAGATTTTCCATGTATCAACTGACAACACCAACTGCATGTGAAATGTTTGGGCTAGTACTCACCATCGGATACATCAAACTTCCCACCACATTTGCATATGGTACATGAGACATATAATTATTTTCTTCATCATTACTAGGACATAAATCTGAACAAAGCTTGAAATGGGAAGCTAAAGGGATCTGTACGGGTTTCACATTATTCATACTGACTCTCATAAGTATTTTCTCCACATACTTCTGTTTTGATAACGACATCTTGCCATTTTTCCTGTCTCTGTGTATCTCCATGCCTAATATTTTTTTTTCTTCTCCTATATCCTTCATATCAAATGCCCTATCCAACTGAGCCTTTAACATGTTGATATCGTCAACATATAACACCAAAATAATAAACATGCCATTTTTCAACTTTTTAAGTAAACACAATGATCATATTCACTCTTTGTAAAATTTAGGCTCACCACGAAGGAATCAAATTTCTTGTACCATTTCCTGGGAGACTATCTCAGTCCATACAATGAATTCTTTAGTTTGCAAACAAACCTCTTATTGCGATCCGGAAAAAACCCTTCTGGTTGTTCCATATATATATCCTTATCTAAATCTTCATGTAGAAATGTTGTTTTAACATCTAGATGCTCTAACTCAAGATAAAGTAAAGTAACTAGTGCTAACATAACATGAACTGAAACAAGCTACAGAGCTGGTGAAAAGATCTCATGAAAATCAATACCTTTCTTTTGAGAATACCCTTTTGCTACTAGTCTTGCTTTATACCTTTCTACTTTATCATCAACACCCTTTTTTAGTTTGTACACTCAATTGCAGTCGACAACCTTCCTATCCTTTGGAAGTTCTACCAGGTCCCATGTTTTATTCATTTCTAAGGCATCCCTTTATTGTTTCATAGATTTCTTCCATTGAGCACTTTTAGATACCTTAATTGCTTCCTTGAAACAACTAGTTTCTCCATCAATAGAAACTAAATCCACATTGAAACATAATTTTCATACCTTGTAGGAGGATTCCTGACTTGTGAAGATCTCCTTAGATATGGTTGAGGCATATCCTCAGTTTCCTGGATATTTTCTATATCTACATCTTCATCTTCTTCTTTTGGAACTTCTTCATGTTCCTTCCCTTCTGAAGATGGTTGAGTTTCCAACTGAATTTGCTAAACTTGTGGTACTTGTTCTTGTCTCACTTCAGACTCTACCAATTCTGATTTTAAGAGTGAGGATTCATCAAATACTTAAATCTTTGATTATGATGAGTTTGTGGGCAGTAGGATCCCACAGTCTGTACCCCTTAACTCCATCTCCATAACCAATAAAGACATATTTCTTTGATCTAGGATCTAACTTAGAACATTGATCTTTAGAAATAAGATCATAAGCATCACAACCAAATATTCTTAGATTTGAAAAATCACATAAATGACTTGTCCATACCTCGTCTAGAATCTTGTAGTTTATTGCAGTTGATGGTGACCGATTTATCATATAGCATGATGTAAGAACTATGTCTGCCCACAATTCTTGTTGCATCTTGGTATTACTGAGCATGCTCCTTGATCTCTCTAGACAAGTCATATTCATGCATTCAACAACACCATTCTGTTGAGGAGTATATATGTTGTTCTTATGTCTTTCAATCCTCAATTCCTTGCGATATTTCTCAAATTCCATAGATGTGAACTCACCTCCATTATCTATCCTGAAACACTTGATTGACATGTCAGTTCTCTTTTCAATCAAAGCTCTGAATTGCTTAAAAGTATTAAATACATCATATTTTCTTTTAAGTAAATAGAGCCAAACCTTCCTAGAGTAATCATTTATAAATGTCACAAAATATGACGATCCTCCAAGAGAAACTATAGGAGATGGTCTCCAAACATCTAAATGAATGTAATCAAGGATACCTTTGCTTATATGCCTTCTTTCTTTAAACTTTTGGCTACATTGTTTTCCAAAAACACAATACTTGCATAAATTCAAATTTAGAAACTCCAAACTTGGAAGTGACTTATGATCAACGAGTACCTTAAGCACTTTCTCACTCATATGACCCAATCATTGATCCCATAAACAAATAGAGTCACTTGCATCTTCAGATTCTACCACTGATTGATTTACCTTTGTCCTTCCTTCAAGCTGATAAAGGTGATTGATCCTCTTTGCCTTCATGAATACTAATATGCCTTTGGACACCTTCAATACTCCACCTTGAGTTGCACACTTGTAACCAACAGAATCAAGAACTCCCAAAGATATCAAGTTCTTTATAAGTTCGGTTAGATGTCTTAAATTTTTTAATGTTCTTACAGAACCATCATGCATTCTAATTCGGACGTCACCAACTCCAACAATTTTACAATAAAAATTGTTTCTCATAAAAAACACACCATCATCAATAGATTGGTAAGTTGAGAACCAATTTCTATGAAGACACATGTGGCTGGATGCACCAAAATATAAAAAACGATGTTGATGTTGATGTGAAACATCACAAGTAGACAATACCTCATCAACCATACCTGAACTGGAGTCTGAACTTGTTTCTGCTACATTAGATTCATTTGATTCTTTTGTGGAGTCCTCCTTGGATGCATTTTGTATTTTCCAACAATCCTTCTAGACATGCCCATATTTTCCATAGAACCATGATTTCTTCTTACTCTTCTTTCCTCTTCACTTAGACTTTGACGTACCCCTTTGATTTTTCCCTCTTTCTATAGATTGACCTCTCACCATAATTTCTTCTATTGTTGAGGTTTCTTTATCGAATGTTTTCCTTATCTCCTCAGACAACAAAGCTCCCACAACAATGTCATAATCAATGGCATTTGTTGTGTTAAACAACACAGTTGTGACCAAATGGTCCCAAGACTCAGGAAATGAACACAGCAAAATAATTGTCTTGTCCTCATTTTCAAACTTTACTTCCATATTAGCTAATTGACAAATCAGAGTATTGAAAACATTCAAGTGATAAAAAAATTTCATACCTTCTTTCATTCACAAGCTTTACAACTGTCGTTTCAAGAAGATTTTTTTTGAAAATTTCTTTGTCATATACAAACTCTCTAGTTTGTTCCACAAACCTGTTGTTTTCATCTCTTCAGCGATGTTAAACAACACCTTATTTTCTAGGAAAAAATGAATAGTATTGAGGGCTCTTGCATCTAGATCCTCCCAGTCCTCCTTTGTCATGCTTGTCAGTTTGTTTGAATTTCTAGCCAAGGCCTTTTGAAATCCTTGTTGCACAAGCAAATTTTGCAAATTTCTCATCTTGATCTTCCATAGCGCAAAGCTATTCTTACCACTAAACTTTTCCACCTCAAACTTGGAACTATGCATTTTCTCCATTAGCAGAAACAACCATCCAAAAGAAAATCATAGCTTCTAATAAACCAGACTCTTCAATCCAATGACCAGATTCTCTTCTCCTTCTCTCTCTTCTCCTTCAAATCTAAGCTCTGATACCACTTGTTAGGCAACGGAAGAAAAGAATAGCATATAAAATAGCATAAAATAAACAAGATCAAACACACATTAAACCAAGCACATCAATCATACACTTGACACAGTGATTTATATGGAAACCAAATGAGGGAAAAAACCATGGGAACTGATTATCGATATTCTTATTATTCAAGGGAGAATTATAATAGCCTTCATAGGCATACAATCATGCTCTCCTCGCACACTCTTCTCTCTTCTCCTTTCACACTCTTGCAGTCACATTGTCTTCCACCTGTATGGGTATGCTCACATATATAACATCTATCACTCAGTTATAGAAGCTGATAATGAATAGATCACACAGTTACACAAGCATTTCATAAATAGACTATATGCATCCACATTAACATAGATGTATGCATGTGCATGTGACCGCATGAAGAAATTCGTTGGCATGTTTCCAACACTACAAAGGTAGAGCTGGAAATATATGTTTTGGCTGAAATGACACCTTTAAACCATCCCTCGACACGATCCCATACAAAATCAACAACAAAGACACTGCAATTGACAAAGTGAGAGACATTGTTATGTACTGTCCAGGATTCAATCACCTGTATGTGAAGTTTGATTCCATGATTCTAGCGAGATCTCCATTTTATTTTTTCAAATTGAAAGGATTGAGAATCGATCCAGAGAGATGCTACAAGCCTTGTGTTCGGTGTCTGTTTGTGAAAGGAAAGTGACATACCAAGCCAAGTTGAAGGGAATATGCTCGGAGGTTGGAATTTCGTCTCTGTCTCGAAAATTTATGGAATTTGGGACAAAAGGGCGTCAAAGGATGCCAAATCATCCCCACTCCCTCATGGAGTCTTTCAGAACACAAATATTTCTCTCTTCGACCGTGAGGAGAATGAAATAGATACTGCACACATTTATACTTTGGTATGGAGATCTGGAGCTCGAGAGGGTCAATGTCTGCTACAATAAAAGGTCATAGTGCGGTTGAGAGGATCAATGTCTGTTATAATAAGAGGTTGTACTACGGGTGAAGAAGGTGGTGGGTGTGCTCGTGAATGAGGAGAAGGTGCCTGTAGTCTAAGAAGGTGGTATAGGGGATAAGCTCTGTGAACCAGGCAGAGGTGGAGGGCTCAGACGATGATGCAAAGGCACTTGGTAGGGATGATAAGATGTTAATTAATACTCAGCCTTGTATTGATCAATACACTAATTACACATAGCAAGGGCATTGAGAACAATAACAAGCAGATCTAAAACCTGATCGAGATCATAACGCAAATATTAATGTTAGCTATCACCTTGGAAATAACACTTTGAAGTGGAAATCCAATAAAAAGACAGAAGAATGAAGTTGTATTTATTTATTTTAATCTTAATAAAAGAGTTATTGAAGTTTCCCGAAGTCCAACATTGTAAATCTAAAAAAAAAAAAAAAAAACATAGAATTAATAGGCGATTAATAACAAACTCATTGTTATACTCTCTACTGAAAATAGTGACAAACTCATTGCTATATTCCCTACTAAGAGCATGGACCGACTCATTGCTATACTCCCTACTTAAGGCAGGGACCGACTCATTTAAGTATTGAATGTACAATAGACACTTAACCTAAGAGATATATATCACACTTTAGTTTATATGGTTTATGTTCAAGAATTATTAATGTTTGTTATTATGACTAACTTAACTAATACATTCAAACTAATGGTTTCCGCGTGTAATTTTCCATCGCCATTAGGTTATGTAGGATGTTTATTAGATTGTTTGATGAATCGTTCAAATTCAGTTGCAATGCTCGAACAGTTTTGATGCTTGCAAAGCATGCATACGGCCACATGTAAGGCACTTGATCAACCACAATCCAAAAATGTCCTCGAACACCAAGAAAACACTATTACTTGCGATCATCTTAATCATTCATTCCCACTTTGATAAATTTGTTTCAACCTACTAACTTAATGTCATGTTCAAGGGGTATTAATGTTAGAAAAGCTTGTTTGACATTCCATGTTACAATTTTGTCATCCTATCGAGCGTTATAATCCTCTAATAAGGCCTTTCTGATGTCCTGTTCAAGGGTTATTAATGTTAGAAAAGCTTGTTTGACATTCCATGTTACAATTTTGTCATCCTATCGAGTGTTATAATCCTCTAATAAGGCCTTTATAATGTCATGTTCAAGGGTTATTAATGTTAGAAAAGCTTGTTTGACATCCCATGTTACAATTATCTCATCCTATCGAGTGTTATAATCCTATAATAAGGCCTTTCTCATACTTTCGTGAAGCATTAATTTGATAATGAAACCTTTTTTACAATGTTTTTCTTCAAATTTACAATATTTAGAAATCTTTCACAATTGGACCAACCCATTTGTGTAAGGTTTGACAATCTCGCTTGAGGAGTCGGCATGAAATTGTTCAAAGAATGTGAATTTGTTGTCTCATAATATATATATTTGAACACTATTTACATAGCCTTCTATGATGTAGGATATAACCTCGATAGTAGCACTATAAGTTTGAAAAGAGGCAGGAATCATGAGGCTCTAAAAGGCTAAAACTTCTAATAGTGGTGGCCGGTAGACATCTTCAACATAAAAGAAATTAACATACTAATTAGATTCTCAATTTGAACTATGTTTCTTCCATATCTTACTTAACCATATTTGTAGGATTAAACCATATTTGTAGGATTACTTTTGGGTCTTTTCTTCAATATTTCTTATTATTTCCTATAATTCCAACATCCACGTACAAAATGACATAGCTCTCATTGAAAATATTAACACCATTAAGACAACAATAATTTTTTTAATTGGAAAGTATAGAAATTGAAAATTTGCTTCTACACAACAAGTGCTTATGATTATGAGTAATATTAAAAAAAGAACTATGCTAATGCATATTTCTTCTATTAGTTTTTTCAAATTGGTTTCATATTTCTCAACCATTAGCATCTTGTTGCTACTAATACCACCTCCAACCCTAGCATCAACACCTTAAATAATTTCTTCAACCATTTGAATTGCTTTTTAATGAATAAGAGTACATAAATAACTGATAAAGATGGAGTTAGATCTCAAAAAGATCCAAAATCGTCTTAAAATAGATATAACTCTCATTATTAGACCTCTCTATCCTTTTTAATAAAAAAAATGATCTCATTTAAGATTAATAAGAAAAAAAAAGATTAGATGTATATATTTGAACATTAATACAACTTTGATTTACCAGTGAATGCTTTGTTATGAAATAAGATTTTGATATCAATAGGAAATACACAGTATGTTTGCACTAAAGCTATGTATTTCATTATTATTGTTTCATTATTGTTGTCTTTTTTAAAGTACTTTCTATTTCCAGATATGGATTTTCTGGTGAAATATCAAAATCAGATTACTATTTTCTACTAATAATTACTATTGTTTGTTTGGATATGTAAAATTCATAATTTTTTTTGTTAAGTTTATGTTATAAATGTTTAAGTTGAATCAAATTAGGTGTTTTTTTTTTCATTTCTAACTTTTTTATGTTGAAATTTATTAGTGTTGGACTATTAATCTATTTCCTTAATCCAAGAAAAATGAATTATTAACAAATCGAAATTATTTTTTCCTTTTTAGCCCAGCCAACTAACACCATACTTTGAAATATGTATTTGAAAAAACAATTAGTAATGACAAGTATGATATAATATAATTCCAATAGACTAATCTTTTTAGAAGAGTTATTTTGAATTCAACAATTAGTCTTGTGTTTACTTAGGAAATTATTTTATAAATTAATCAAATTATGAAGAAACCCATTTTGCTACATATTTAGCTTTCTTATACCGTTGGTACATGAGAGACAAAATTAATTTCCATATAAGATGTATAAAATTGAACATGATTTGAACCATCTTTGATATTGAAATATCTTTTCAAATTTAGATTAAGAGCATCTTTGATATTGAAATATCTTTGCCTTCAAATTCAGATTAAGAGCCATAACATGATGAGACATGGTGGATTTGATATTGAAATATCTTTTCAAATTTAGATTAAGAGCATCTTTGATATTGAAATATCTTTGCCTTCAAATTCAGATTAAGAGCCATAACATGATGAGACATGGTGGATACATAGTAAGTGATTTTGAAGCTTTGTTATGATAATAGCACTCTTTTCTTTGAACATATATACATTAACTTTCAGAAAATAGTTTATTATACTATTAATTAATTTCATAATTTCAATTCACTGTTTTAGTAGAAATATGGATAACTTAGTTCTCAAATTGTTTTTCTTCACTTTTAAAAGTTAGTGAAAATATTATATGCTAAGAAATTGTTGTTAGAAGCAATGAAAACTAAGGAGATGTGGACCTTAGAAATGAACAAACTATGGAATACTTTTATACTCTAGTTTTAGCTAGGTCTAGCTAGGTCTCGAACGGACTAACATACTCTTACTCACTTCCATTGCGTTATCTAATTCATGCTTGGTTTGACCGTATTCTTTCCTCAATATAAAATTTGTGCTTTAGGATGTTAGATATTAACCAAGAATAGTGAAGCCTATTGGTAAAAACTACACCAAATAAATTGAAGAAAATTTACTCTAGACTCGAGCTCGAGATTAAATCACTGAGATGTAAGCTATATGGGAGAACAAGCATTTAAATAAAATAACACTCCAAGGTTATTATTTATAATATAATAAGTATAGATAAACTAATTATAGATTTAAATAGATTGAATGGTAGGAAATATTCATGGTTATAACACAAAAGAGATGATCTTGGATCTCTGAAGATTTCAACTGGGCTAGATTTTAAAATATTTTTAGTACTCTCTGAAGATTTCAACTGTGCTAGATTTTAAAATATTTTTACTACAAGGAACATAGTGTAGCCATAAATTGAAGTTTACTATATGAGTGTTCTATTCTATACTCAAAGTCGTAAATAAATCTTATAATCATCATAAATCACATATAATATCATTACACTGAGTCATACAACCTTTATAAATTGTATATAGTGAGTATGAGAAAATTATCATTACGCACTTGCAATTGCAGTAGATTAGAATTTGGGTCGAGATCCGATAGTCAATTGTCTATAGTGAGTATGAGAAAATTATCATTAAGCACTTGCAATTGCAGTAGATTAGAATTTGGGTTGATATCCGATAGTCAATATGTATATGAAAACTCTCATTGGTCGCAGTAGATTAGAATTTGGGTCGAGATCCGATAGTCAATTGTCTATAGTGAGTATGAGAAAATTATCATTAAGCACTTGCAATTGCACTAGATTAGAATTTGGGTTGATATCCGATAGTCAATATGTATATGAAAACTCTCATTGGTCATATTGAATGAATTTTAGCACTTCCTAGGGTTGTCACAGTCACAATTTTACTTGGTGGCCATTTTTTCCCAAGAATATTTGGGGCTATTTCAAGTGGGATTTCATCCAATTTATCTTTAATGATAGGTATTTTATACTAATCAGAAAGTTTATATTTGTCAACAATATTTTCATTTTCATTAGGAGAAGCAAATGTAAACTTTCTTTTCAGTTTAGTAGAGACAAAAGAATATGGTTCTATTGCCACAATATGAGAATCATTCTTATGTAGTCATTAATGGAAATACTAAATTACTAACAAGAAATCATAAGGAAGATATAATTCTAATAGTAATATAAGTCTAATAATAATGAATGATCTATCTTAAAAAATGATAATAAACTTGGCTCAAGAAGAGGTGAACAAAAAATCAAATTGAATTCATGATCACCATTTATTACAAAATTGCCATTATTTTTTATGAATGAATCATCCTTTGGACATGATACCCTTTATCTCCTAGGGAAAGAAAAAATCTTTGAACAAATATATTTTCAACATCTTTGTTTGAATGGAACTAGTGGTCATAGCTATTACCCCACCATTTAATGAATCTTATGCATCCACAAGTTTGATTTTTGGATATTGGGATAACAAGATCACAGGTGCATGAACCTTCCGTAACATAAAAAAAAATGTTGCACAAGAGAGAAAATGATTGATTTATTATATATTCTATATAAAAATAGGTTTAGATCTTGTCTATTCACCTATTGTTTGTTAATTAGTTACAATGCTTAGTTCAAAAATCTAGTAAAAAAAATCTAAGTCGGTTGAATGCCAACCAATGGAAGCAAACTCTACTCTATTTAAAATTTGTTTCACTCAATTTCTTGTGATTTTGATTTCACACAACTTTTCACAACTTTATCCATGGAAAAATGAATTAGGACTCCCTAGTCTCCTTTCAATGTGCAAACATATCACTTGATTACCAATGAATTCATATTTCTCAGACGAGAGGAGAAGGACCCAAAAAAAAAGGAAAGTGCCTAGTGATGATTAAAATGCCCAAAAATGTAGTTGACATAATTAAACCAATTGGAAACCTCCTACATTAGTGCAATCACTCTGAGATGAAAACCATTGACCTTCAATATCTAAATATAATGGATAGAGGAGAATAGAAGATTGTTGGAATTCATTAAATACTAATGGAAATTGGTTTCTAAGTGAATTTAAATAATTACAAGGTAGAAATATTCATCATAACCATGTGTGAAACCAAGAATAATAATAGACCATAGACGAAAAAAATAATCTCACCCAGATCACTCTACATAACATTAAAAAACACACAAAGATATTGATATGTTCCTAGAAACCCAAGTGGGAAAAAAACAAGGTTAATTCAAGATTTTAACAAGCAATAAATTAAATACAAAAGGGTGATCTATACATATATTTAGTGTATTATTACACACTATCAAGGAATTTGTAGATGGACATGACTCAATAACAATCTTCACTCCTTGTGGGATAGATTCACTCTTTTCTTGTCCTCTGATCATCAAGCAAACTACTTATTTTTTCTCTCATCTCTCTCTTCTTCCCTTTTTAATTTCCTCATCATATCCTTTATATTTAATTCCCTTATTCTCCATATCCTTCATTTTAAATGGATTTCATTATAAGGCCAGCCATCAAAATGGTTGATTTTAACTTTCAAGTGAATTTTGGAAGTTTCCTCAATTTCTCCAAAAAACAATTAAATGCATTCCTTTGTAAAATCATCGGCAAATGACCCTCCATGCATTACAAAGTTTACTAAGAGATTTTGGTGATGATCCAATTTGGATCACCCCTCCCCATTTGTATGATTTTGTTCCCTAGTGATTCAACTCCCTTCTTCTTCTCTAGTTTTAAGCATCCTGCCCCAAATCTATAAGAAAGGGTGCCTCCATTGTAGGATGGAAGATCAGAGATGAATAAGGGTTTCCTTTGGCATAATATTATTGTCCATATCATGTTTATATATGGAATTTGATGGTGAAATAGGTAGTTGGACAACTTATTCTCCTTGGGATGAAAGTGAAAGCATCTCCTCTTTCCACTTGACCTTCACTCTCCAATATTTCTTCTTCACTATTCAGTTATTGGGATGGAGTTTCAGGTGAAGCCTCCAACATTTGGCCTCCTAGTGTCTAGTCAATCTATAGTACTAGAAATACTTCCTACATGGGATGCTTGGGCTTCTAGAGTGCCAAAAATTTCTATTCTTATGACCCATTTTATTGTAATAGAAACAAGCCAAATATACTATGCCATACTTTATTTTTTGTGATGATGCTTTCCATCTTGGTTGCTTGGTACCTCAATATTTGGAGAAAATACGAATGGAAAATTCATCTCTTTTTTGTCCTCTTCCAAGCATCTACAAGAATATTTGAGTGTCTTTTTTCAAACTCCTTTTATATATAATGTTTCCTCCATGTGAATGCCTTCTTTTTCAGTTCCTCTTTCCTTGATGAAGGTGGCTTGATATGAACTTGTGTTGGCTTCTTGTCCACTGGATCCTACACTTCCATGCTTGGTCTAGTATTGAGATAAAAGAATATTATACTCCCTTGGACTTCCTTACCTGTATCTTGGCCATCTTATCTTATTTACCTCATGATATTATAACTAATGCCTCTAGTTTGGTTTTCAAAGCCATTGAAGGCATTTTGATAAAAGGTCTTGGTGTTAGGATATTTAGACACTTAGGAGTTAGTTAAGATCTACTTGGTCTAATATGTCGTTAGGTAAAAGTGTGTTTCTTTAGTATGCATTAGTATGCATTTGTAGTTAGGCAATCCGACGGTCACGATATGTTCCCGACATAGAGTGATCTGACGGTTCATACTCTCCTCGATCTT
>JASDQU010503583.1:94193-107527 GCA_032191745.1 Picea mariana
CACATAGGTAGATCAATGTATTCGGATGTAATAAAGGTCAATATTAATAAGACCTTTCAATAAAATAGAATAAGGCGGATGTAAGAAGACCTAATAGAAGCTTCCTCTTCTAGAAGGATCTTCCTCTAGATGCTTCTTTTTAGTATAAATAGGAGTCGAGGGTATGAGAACCCTACCTTGGATATTATTGTAACAGAGCGTTGCTCGATTGGAGGTTGCCCCCTCGAAGAGGCCTGTGAACATTGCTATCTGATTCAAAGTGCTATTTCTGTTGCTATTTCGTATATCATTTCTATGTATTGTGAAGATTATGCTAGATATTTTACTGATTTTCTGTCATTTCTAGCATTTTGTTTATGTTCTGCTTATTTTATATATCTGGTATCTTGCATACACACGATAAAAAATTCAAGATTTGGTTCATTATATTTTAGGATATATAGCCCATGGAAGATATGGTTTTGACTCATCTTCGAATCAGTTTTAAACGAGTCATCTTGGAATTTTCCATATAACGTTTTTTTTGGGGAACTTTTAGACACTAAAATTTTGTGAAGACCGAGGAGAAATATCATATTACAAGTGGTGAAAATTCCATCTTATGGTTCACAATACTTTTGGAGATATAGTTCATGGAAGACAAGGTTTGTGACTAATCCTGAAATCAGTTATCCTGACATTTTTCGCTATAATTTTTTCAGTGAAATTTCAAACTTAAAAATTTTCATAATCCTGAGTTGACATAGTTAAATACTTGTGGAAATTTTTTTATTTTATGATTCATTACATTTTATGATATATTTTCTATGAGAGTTAGTGTTTTTGCACAAGTTAACCTTTGATGATTTTAAGAGTTCTTTTCATGGTTAGCGAGCTAATTTTTAAATTTTTTTAGAGACATGTTATGATGTCTTTAAATAACATGGGATTTGTCGTTAATCATTTAATAAAATTGTGTTTGAGAAAAAATACATGCAGGAAATAGAAATGGTTTCATGTGGTTGGAAACACATTGTTTCACTTGGTTGGAAAATCGCGTAACTCTTGTTTGTACCCCTTCGAGTAGTATTGCATTAGACAATACTTGTAGATAAAATATCACTTCCACTCACCTTTGGTTATATAGAAATTCCCCTAGGTATACCTGAAAAAAACCTTAGATAAGTTATTTAACCATCTTGTTTCTATATTACACCAAGAATAACAATCAAGGAGACCACTCTCTAGTACCTCGGTATTCAAGTAGTACAACTAAGGGCATGGTTGAGCCTCCTTAGTGCCCTGAGATATTGGTGCTAGTACTATTGTTGGACCCCACATTTATATCAGAGATCTATATCACCCGACACTCCCTTGTCCTTACGACCCAATAACTCTTTCCCATGGATCCAAAGAAATATACAAGACTTACTTCACCAATTGAACATCCAGAAAGCTCCTCCACAACTCATGAAGAAAATGCAGAGATACAAAGCCACTTATCAAAATTGGATGGTTGAATCAACAAATTGAATGATAGGTTACTGAAAAGGTTGATTTGGTTTGATATTGAAAGAATTATGGAATAATTAGAATAGAATATGGATGGAAAGTTGTAACATATTTAAGAAAACATTATAGAAGCCTTAAATTGGAGGCTCCCTAAAATTGATAAGGTGTTTGAAGGGACTCATGAAAATAAAGGTAGTATTTAGGTTGAACAACTTTTCAATATTAAGAATTTTCTAGGGGGATTTATCTCCAATAGTGGAGTTACTTATGGATGGTTTACACAAGAATTGAACCTTACCAAGGTTGAATTAAACAACTTTGATGGATTAAAGGCCTTTACCCGAGTGAACCAAATAGAGCAATATTTTGAACTGCATAATATTATGGATGATAAGAAAATAATTCACATATCAACATTGAACTTTGAGATAAAACCATATCAATGGTATCAATGGGTAGTTAAAAGGGAGCCCCAATCTTATCATTATACTTGGGTTTTATTTACAAGAGACTTGGAAGCACAATATTGGAAATCTTGAGAACAATACTAAAATGGTGGATAACAAATCTGATGAAAATTTGTTGGAAGCTTACATGGGTGGACTAAAACAAGAGACTAAACACAAGTTTTTCCTAAAACATCATGAAAATATTATGGAAGGTATGAAATTTGTTTGTCATATTGAAGCCAAGAATAAGGATACATACAAGTATACCATTGGAGCATATATAAAAAGAAGAGACCTTTTTGGGGTTCATAGGACAATATTGCCTCAACCTATTCAAATATCACATAAGGAAATGGAGGAAAGAAGAACAAATAGACTATGTTTTGGTTGTAACAACAAATGGTCAAAAGGGAATAAATGTTAAGAAAGAAAATTGTTCACCTTGGAAAATAATGATGAAGAGTTAGTGGAGGCATCTACACAAATAAATGAGGAAGAAGTTGTCAACTTAAAAGATAATGAAATAAAGGTCAAAAGTTTGCACAACATTGATTCAGATAGGTGTGAAATATATGTTCATGCATTGACATCATTTTCATCTCCTCAAACCCTTAATATTGTATGTTACATTATGTAGAAAAAATTTATAGTGCTCATTAACTCAAGTAGTAGCCATAACTACATTGCCAAAAAATTAGCATAGAACCTCAATTGTTTTGTATATTCAGTGACAAATTTAAAATTTTTGTTATTGATAGAGGGATTATTGATTGAGATGGAAAATTATACAAAATTAAACTAAGTATGGGAGAATATAATTTCGAAATCCCAATGTATGCCATTCCCATTGGAGGTGTATATGTTGTTCTAGGGATACAATGGTTGAAAACATTAGGTACAATTTTTACAAACCATAATGAATTATTCATGAGTTTTGAGTTGGAAGGTATTCAATATGAACTCAAGGGGTTAAAATATGGACCTTCTCAAGTTGAAATCTCTCATAGGATAGAAAGGCTCCTAAAAAAGGGTAGCAATGGAGTTGTGGTTAAACTTTTATGAAAGTTAAGTAGGAAGATGAAAATATTCCAGAGGAATCAATATTTAAAAAAAAAAACACCATGGGGTCTTCCTAGAAATTCCTAAAGTTCTACCTCCATAAAGAGATCATGAAAATAAAATCAAACTAATACTAGGAAGTACTCGTAATAAAATATCTTATAGATATCCTCATCAACAAAAAGGGGAGAATGAGAAAATAGTACAAGACATGTTGGACTCATGTATTATTCAACGAAAAAAGAGTTCATTTACAGCTCCAATAGTGACAGTGAGAAGAAAATATAATTCTTGGAGGATGTGCCCTAATTATAGATATCTAAACAAAATCACCATAAAGGATAAATTTTATATTCCAAATATTGATGAGCTTCATGGAGTGGATTGTTTTACAAATCTATATCTTAAATCAGGATACCTCCAGATGATATTAAGAAAACATAAAATTCCCAAAACAACTTTTATAATTTATGATGGGAACTGATTTCTTGGTCATGCCTTTTGGGTTGACTAGTGCTCCTTCAACTTTCCAAAGTATTATGACCAATTTTTTTTTTACCTCATCTTAGAAAGTTTGTTTTGGTTTTCATTGATGATATACTTATCTATATAAAATCATTGGAATACCGCATTAAACATGTGGATAAAGTCCTACAAATTCTTGAGAACAATAAATTGTATGTAAGAAGATCCAAATGTTCTTTTTGGAAACAAGAAGTATAATATTTGTGTTATATTGTTTCAAGGGAAGGGTTAAGGTGGAAACTCAAAATATCCAAGATATTACAAAATTACTTACTCCTAAGAACATCAAGAGTCTTAGAGGATTTTTTGATCTGATAATATATTATCGATTTTTTTTTAAGAATTATGCATGCATTGCAAGACACTCACATCTCTCTTGAAGGAATATTCATTTGTATGGAATGATAAGGATATTTTGACATTCTCTCTCTTAAAGGATGTCATGTTTTCTACACCAATATTGGAAACACCTAATTTTGGTAAAACATTCATAGTAGAATGTGATGCATCCAGAATCGGAATTGGAGTAGTATTGACACAATAAGGGATACCATTGGCATTTGAAAGAAAACGATTCAAGGGAAAAGATTTGGTGAAATCTACATATGAAAAATAAATGGAAGCAATTTTACATGCAATAAAAAAATGTCAACAATATCTCATTGGGAGACACTTTAAATTCAAGACACACCATGATAGCATAAAGTAATTTTTGGATCAAAGATTGTCATAAGAAGAACAACAAAAATGGACAAAAAAAATGCAAGGGTTTGATTTTGAAATAATCTACAAAAAGAGGAAGGACAATGTAGTAAGATATGCTCTTTCTAGAATAGAATAATCCTTGAGCTTATATTCTATTTCATCTTCTATTCCTGTGTGGCTGGAAGAAAATCGCCATGAATGAAAAAATGTGAACAATACTAAACAAAAAATACAATGTATAATGGAAGGTATGAACTCTATGGAACATTGGGATTGGAAGGAACATATACTTTGGTACAACGGTAGAATATTTGTATGCCCTAAATAAAATTTGAATAAAAAATATCAAGGGAGTCCCATGACTCTCCGATAGCAAAACATGCATGGTTCCTTAAAACATATCAACGGAAAAAAAAAAAAAATTTTTTGCAAAGTAAGAAAGATATTCAAAAGTTTGTAAGAGAATGTCCAGTTTGCCATTGTGATAAAGAAGAGACAATAATATATCGAGGTTTAATTTAGCCATTTCACATACCTAATAAAATATGGGAAGATATATCAATGGACTTCATTACATTGTTACCAAAGTCTGAAGGTAAGGATGTCATTTCCATGGTCATTGATAGACTCACAAAATATGTAATTTTTTGTAGAATTCAAAGTACATATACAACAAGCCAAGTGGAAGAAGTGTTCACAATGGAATTTCTTAGACTTTGTGGTTTTCCTAGAGTAATATAAAGTGATAGAGATAAAAAATTCACAAGAAAGTTTTGGAAAGAATTATGGAATATGAGTGGAACAACACTAGCTATGAGTTCAACATATCATTCAAAAGCATATGGTTAAACATAAATAGTTAACATATGTTTAGAGGGTTATCTACAATGTTATTCTTCCAACAAGCAATATCAATGGATGAAGTGGATTCCTTTTGCGTAATGGTGGTATAATACTACCTATCACACATCTATGAAATGTCCCCATTTGAGTCCCTTTATGGACATCCAATTCCTAGTGTCTCATAATTTTTACAAGATAAGTCCAAAGTACCAACAATAGAGTAACTCATGGAGAATACTAAAGAAAATTTTCCAATTCTTAAGGGAAACCTTCAAATGACGCAAAATAGTATGAAAAAACAAGTAATTCAACATCGAAGTGAAAGACAATTTGGGGAGGGAGATTGGGTATTTTTGAGACTAGAACCTTATAAGAAATCCACACTCAAACAAAATAATAATAGGAAATTAGCTCCAAAATTTTATGGACCCTACAAGAATATTCATAGGATTGGAAAAGTGGTCTACGAGTTAGATTTTCCTTCTTCTCGCATTCGTAATTTCTTTCATGCATATCTCCTAAAAAAGGTTTTGCAACAAACTATTCTAGTGCAAATATAACTTACAAAATTAGATGAAGAAGGGAAGTTGATTCTTGAACCATAAAACATTGTAGATCAACGTTCTCTATCTCTTCAGAATAGAAAAGTAATGGAACACCTAATAAAGTGGAATAATATGCATCTAGAAGAACCTACATGGGAAAATGTGCAGTTCATGAAGAAACGTCCTCAATTAGAGCCTTTGAGGGAAAATCTTTTTTAAATAAGGAGTCTATGTTTAGTCCCTTGGGTCCCTATGTGAAGGCTCTAATATAAATTCATTATTATTTTATTTTTTATGTTATTAGGCAAATAAGAAATTTTCATTGTACCCTTTCATTATGATTGTAACATTTGTCTCCTATAGACACACACACACACACACACACACACCAAGGAGACCTAGTCTTATGATCATCTTGTCTTCTAAATTGGATATATTGTAACATCAGGTTTCTCCCTCGAAGTGAAATGTATGCATTGACTTGTTATAATTATCAATTCATGGGCTCCATAACATGCATCAACCCATTTTTGTTGATCGATGACTCTAATGGGGAGCCATTTTCTTAGTCTCCCTACTCTCATTCTACTTCTAGTTGTGGCATGCCTTAACCTCTCCATTTTATGGTTGACATGCCTTTTTAGCTACAACTTGTATTTATATGAGCTAGCTATTTATTTCTTATCATGCTTTCAATGGGGTAGTGATAGGATTCTATTTCCACACCCAATTATGTCTTTCCACTTGTTGCACTTTCGATTCCCATTAGCCTAATTTTTGGTCATTCACTAGACATTAATAAAATTATATTATCTTAACTTGGTGAATCAAAATTCATTCAAGGATAATATTTAAGTCTTCCACCCAATCTCATACGTTGTCCATTTATTTTTTTGACCTTAATTGCCTCACACATATTCTTGGAAACATTGTTTTATCAACGTATTTGCTTGGAAAAGTAACATTCCATTGCCTTTTACTTTTGTCGCTCATGATTTAGTTAAGAGTATAATATTTTTGAAGTTTTGTATTGGTGGAATACGTTGCATGAACCTTAGAAAAACATAGTTACCAACTTCACAAGTATCTTTCAAAGCTCTCATTTGTTTAGAGGTCACTTAGTGGTCGTGTTTACCCTCATTGTGAAAAGTGGTGCTACTAGTGTGGCACCCCCAACTTTTTATTTTCAAGGATAAAATTACAACCTTTTGAAACCATGATCTTATCAAACTTTGTAATGTTGTTAACCAAAACCTTAAAATCAACCCTCAAATTGAAAAGTGGTGTGGCCAACAACACTACCTTTTTTTAGGGTTAATTTGACACCATGGTCTTACCAATCAATACTGTTGCAACCAAAATTTTAAAATGAACCTCTGAATAGAAAGGTGGTGCTATTAGTAGTACTCCCCCCATTTTAAGATAAAATTGTAACTTTTTTTGAGATCGTGGCCTTGACAACTAGTACATTTACAGTGAAAATCATAAAATCAATCTTTGAATCAAAAAGAGGTCCTATGAGTAGTTCTCCATTTTTGTATGGGTTTAAAACTAGAACTTTTTTGAATCTGTAACCTGAAATATTGACACTATGCAAAAAAGATCCTAAAACGGAAAAACAAAGTTGAAAAGGAAAAAATGGTAAAGAGAAAATTGCAATTTTATTTTTTATTTTTTTGTTTTCTTAATTTCTTTTATTTTTTTGTAATTTGAATTTTATGTTTTTAAATTCTTTTGTTTGTTTTATTTTTTTAATGGGTTTTAGTGTTCAATTATAAATTTGTTTTGTTTTATAATGTTTTTTCATTGTTGTTATTTTTCTCTTTAAATTTGTTCTTTAAGTATTTTTTCTTTAATAATTTGGTCTTTTTCTAAAAAAAAATTAATTTCTATGTTTTTTTTTAACTTTAGTCTAATTTTGTTTTAGATGTGTGTTTTTTTTTTAAATAAGAGTGACATCTATTTTGTTTTCTCTTCCTTCGTCTTATTTTTATTAATCCGAATTGGAAGATATTATATTAATAAAAACCATAGACAACTATCAATAAGCATATAAAATAGAGTTGTTGTGAAGTTTCAAATAAAACTTGCAACTCTCATATACAACAAAAGAGATTTTGTAGTTTTTTCTATCTATTGCATTCCAACTATTAACTTACGTATATTGTTTAATGAAAACACATAAAATTTGAACAACTTTAAAAAACAAAAGACCTAAATAAATGCACGCTCACTTGTGACTTCCTCATGTCCGACCATGGAATGGATAGAGTTTAGTTGGTCCACTTCGATGGAATCTTTAGACGGATGCACAATCTCCTCTTCTTTGGGATCTTCTTGGGATGAATGGATAAATAATCGATGATTGGAATTTGTGGAGAGAGTCTTTGCAAAAGTTTAGTACCATATTTCTAAGCATACTACATTATGCTTCAAGCTCATCCAATTTTTCCCTTTTGTTGAACAAGAAGGCTCATTAAATTTTCATTTTGAGAAATGCGATATTGTTAATTATCATTGATGTTAATGGAAGCCAAACATACGACTATGCTATTTCCTTGAAGAGCCTCTTCATGTTGATGAATAATTCTTATCACATTCTACAAATCCATAGAATCCATGAGTTTGATTCCCTACTCAATTATGCCTCTAGGAACTAGGGTTGAGAAGATGTTAAGTTTTCCTAGATGAACAATCGCACCAACATCAAATTTTGAATTTCACCATACTTTGTCCCAAAGATTACTGAAACCTAAATTGATAGTTCCCAATAAACTCCACCAAAGAAATAGATCTTGGAGGTGGGCCCCAATTTCAACCCTTGAAACTAGACATAGAAGAAAATGAAAATTGAAAACCAAAACAAGATAATTGAGTCCTTGTAGGAACCAAATAACAACAACAACCCAAAAACTGAAAATCATATGCATCAACTAGAATAGAGGAATGACCTTATTGATCTAAATTGGATATTTGACAAACATTTGTAAATAACCTATCCTTTTATTATTTTTTTAATTTGTCTTTTTGGTGAAGTGGACATGGAAATGGAGCATGTGATGGTCGTCCTTATGAAGGAATACCATTAAAAGAATGAAGGTTTTAGTGAAAAGAGGGAAGGAATGGGGGATATGGAAGGATAAATAGGAAAGGATGTAGCAGAATTGAGAGATCAAAGGTTAGAACTTGCTTCAATATCGATGGACAAAGAAGTCAATGATGAGAAAAGGGGTATTTGAGCCATGGCCATTTTCAACTTGTACTATTGGTGAGTAAAAATACACAAACATTGTGTATAGCTCACCTCTCTATAATTATCTACTGATCTTATTAAAATCTCCACCAGATGTTCAGTTTCTAGTATAAAATATGTGTGAATTGGGAGTTTTATCATTGTGTGATTACTTCAATTTTTTGGTTTTGCATATTATTTATCTATATACACTTCATGCTATAGCACATTGTGGAATCATTCATCCTTAATGGGAATACTAGTGCTTACATACAACACTTTTGTTCACTTGACCATTTTGGATGTATTTTCTTTGGAACACCTAATGGGGCAATAATTCTTCCTCAATTAAATTATGGTGGCTCACTTAAGAGTAATATTCTCATATTGAATCATTGGGTGAGAAATTGTCAAGGGAACCAATTGTAGGACACTCTATTGTTATGGGAACTATGTTCAAACAAGATAACCTTTTATTATTGAATTTTGCCACACATTTCAACCAATTATTCCTGTAATATTTTGATACATAACTTCCAAAAATTATAAAAAAACTGAATTCACTTGGAGGATCCTCCTTTTCCCATTGAATGTATTATATAATTTTTCTTTATACTCATTCAATGGTTGAGAATGCCTCTCATTCAAGGATTAGTTAACCTACATTATACATTTGTTTTGAATTGGAGTTATTGGTGGTTACTCATGAGACCTGTTTTTGATTCAGGGGTTGATTTTAGGATTTACAATGCAATATTACTAGTTGTTAAGGTCATGGTATCCAAAAAGTTGCAATTATATCTTTGAAAAAGGGGGGTGGTTTGTATTGATAGCACTACTTTTCAATTTAATGGTTTATTTTAAGATTTTGGTTGCATCGGTATTGATTTTTAAGCCCATGGTATCAAACAAGTTGTAACTTGACCTCAGAAAATAAAATAAAAAATTGTGGCACTAGTAGTACAACTTTTCAATTCAAGGGTTGATTTTAAGGTCTTGGCTAGCAACGGAAAGACCATGGATGCAAAATATTCTCTTAACCTTGAGGAAAAAACGATTCTACCAATGGAACTACTTTTCTAATCATGGGTTTATTTTGGTGTTTTTGACCAAAAAATGTGGGTTTTGGGGGGTAGAATTCTTATTTTAAGGTCACAATTCTCGTCAAATTGGTAACTATGTTAAAATGTTACTTAGATGTAATGACATACTTTATTTTTATAAAAATTTCTTATATTAACCATTAATATGTTCACAATATCTATATACATGGAATTTTTACAAGAAAAGGCCACCTTTTTGGCCACCACACGAAAAATTATAATTGGATTAAAAGCAAAATGATATAATCTTAATCATTAGATAAATTAAATAAAGTCGCTTTCAAAATTAGACTTGGATCAAGTGAAGGGTCATACTTTTCATTTGTGGAGGACCCTCAATGCTTGTTTATTGGTTCCATGTCAAGGAGAATATCCCAACCATCATATTAACGTTGATTCTCTTGAGTAATTGCTAAATCAAGAGTTAATAACTTGTCATGTAATGGTCATGTAGGAGCACTATATGAATAAACTAGATAAATTTCCTTTCTATCAGGATTAAAAGAAAACAAAGTAAATTCTAATGAATTTCAGAGCAACATAAAACTCAACAACTTGGGTTAGTTTGTCCTCTATCATAGAAAAATTCCATTTAAAGAGAGGAGCAGGGAGAAGTTAGCCACAAAAGTTCAAGTCCCACTTTTAGGAAGACTTGCAAAATGAACAAAACTAGAATATTTGTGTTGTTCCTTAAGATGTTCCAATTTTTTTATAGAACTATGCTAAGTCACCTCAAGGGCTAAGGATCATATTCAGCTTCAAATCCATGCTTTTACAGAGAAAATACCGTGGGATTTTTTTGGATCTCTCTCTCTCTCTCTCTCTCTCTCTCTCTCTCTCTCTCTCTCTCTCTCCTGACCTTCAAACAATTTTAGAATAGATGGCTAAACACTCAACCTCCAGAGGCATGCTACCATATACATTTTAGACATTTGAAATTTCAAAGGAATGGTTGTATGAATTTTGAGAAAGACATTTAAACATGAAAGATATTTCTAAGAACAAATATTGCAGACTATAAAAAAAATAAAATGTCATGAGCAATTAAGAAATCAATAATTATAACAAAAAACATCAATATCTATGAAAGGATGTGCTTCACACAACTTTAAGACTTCATACATTCAAACATAGGGAGGTATCATTTACAGACATTCAAATATATCAAGTAAAATGAAAAGAACTAGTCATGTAAGATGAAATCAATTCATTGTCCTAATAAACATCACACAATAACACTGAATGTGATACTAATATGCTTCTTTGAGATTTTATTAATGAGATATGATACAATCATCTAGAAATAGTAGAAATGGATTTATTAGAAAAAAAATACAATGGAAGAATAATAATATGAATTTTTTACACCGAATACATCATGGTGTATGAATCTCTTCATGCTCGCTTCCTGAACATCATCTTCCTATGCTTAATATCTACGATATTCTAACTTTGAGTATAAGAAACTCTTTAATTCCCCAAATTCCTGACCCTTGGAAAGAGATCCTTAATCCTCTTTAATAGCCTTGTTCTCTCTCCAAAATATCTTATTGATATTTCTGATTTCTTATTTATTCTTCAAAACCTCCTCTTATTTTAAGAGGGGCCCCACTATGGTAAAAAAAATTTACTTAGTATTTTACTTTTTGTACCTTTATTACTAGGATTTTCGTGTGTCATTTTATTCTCCATGTCTTCCTAAAGGGATCTTCGTGTATTGACACATGCAATGCCAAGCCTTCCTGATAGGGTATTTATTCATGTTCATGTTTCTTAGTAGCTCATCCATATTGGTGTATATTTCATAGGATGGATAGGGAAGGTTCTTAAAACATTCTTATAGGATATCTAAAATTTTGAAATCCCTTGCCATAATCTCTAGAACATCCTTCCCTAACAAAACCCCTTGTCAGAATATCTAGAACATCATGCCCTAGGAAAACCCCTTGCATCTTGTAAAACATACTATCATTGTTCTCACAGTACTCCAATTTATCTTGATACTTATTTTGTAGGAGTATGTCTCCATTCCCATCCCAAAGGGATGGAAACACAAGTTTGAGGAATTTGGTGAAAATTATTTTGAAAGAGGATACTTCTCTTATTATTTCATGCAACCTGTTTTCAACTTTTTACATGAGCCTACTCTTGGTAAGAACCTTTTTAATATCAATTATGATGCTAGTTCTGTCATTAACATTTAGGTCCTTCAACTTCTCCTTAGTCCTAATGTTCAGGAACTTAATAATTTCATTTCCAAATCTATCTTGTTTTTAAGATCACTTGCTGTCTTGGTTATGTCTTTCTTGGTTGAGGTGAGTAGCTCCAACTCATCCTCTATTAGGGAGAAATGTGACCAATTGTCAGATATTAATGGGGATATGTTATCCCAAATTACATGTTTGGTTGATTTAAGGGTCAGTTTTCCTATAATTATGGTCTTTAATTTATCCATTTCCTTTAGGACCTCATCCTTGGTAGTATTTATCTAAGAAAACATGACTTCTCTTATCTTTTCTTTCTCTTCCAATTCTATCATGCTGTAATTTTTTTTTTGATATGGCTAGTTAAAGTTCCTAGCTCCATCTCATTCACACTAAGGTTATCCATCACTTTATCTAGGCCTTCTTTTGGGTCAGTTAGGATGACCTGCTCTATTTTGGACTTTGATGTTTGAGCTAGCTAAGTCTGTTGATTCCTGAGAGTTTCATTTTCCTCTTGTAGCTTCTCATTTTCACTCTGCAACTTTGTTATGACTTTATTTCTCTCAAATATCTCATGATAGAGATGATCCTTCTCTTCATGGATGGCTTGCAAGTCTAGATTTTTCAAATGTTGATATTCAAGGAGGTTAAGACTATCAATTAAAACCTTGATATTAGTATCTTTATGCTTCATCAAATCTCCGAAAATAGTGCGGTCTTTGGGATATATTACTAGGGATGTCATATTCTTTTCAAGTTCTATTATCCTTGTTTGACTTGCCTTGGTGCAAGCCTTCTCTTTCTTTAGATTCCTATTTATATTGTGCACCATTTCCATCATCTTCCTCTCACTAGTAGAGGATTGAAGCACTCATTTATACAACATGTCACTTTCTTGTTGATCAAAGTCAATTAGATGAGTTGTTTGAACATTTATAAGCTTAAGTTTGACGTATTTTTCCTTGTAGTCTGCTTGGGAGATGGCCTTTGACACCTTTGATTCCAACAAGGCCAAATTTAAGGTGCCTTGTTGATAATCCATTATTGTTAGTAGATTTTTTTGTGTTGTATCTCCCCTTTTTTGGGGATACATATCATTTTTCAACTCTCTATTGTTCCTTTTGATGCACAAGAACTAAGAGAATAAGGAGCTATGATTTTTTGTTGCTTACCCATTG
>JASDQU010503583.1:116545-136478 GCA_032191745.1 Picea mariana
CCTCCCTTGCACCTCCCTACCACCCAGAAATATAAATCTTTGCTCAGAAACTTATCACAGTGATACAATATTTATCATTCGCTTACCGGATTTATCATTGTTCTGCTATACTGTGCTACTCTATCTGCATCAGTGTCTTCTACACACTCCTCTACGCTTTATGTTCTTCTCACATTACGCACTGTGTGACGTCTCCATTTGATCCACCATTCTTCTGCTCTGCATTTCATTTGTTGTACTCTCCTCCTTCTGCCCTCCTGAATCCCTCATCACAACCACAACACCATATCTTCTATGTATCATGTACTTATAGCTTCTGTGCACCTGGTGCATGCAATGTGCGCAATTCCTCTGCATGCTCCCACCACGCCGATCTCCTCCATATCTCGAGTGATCTGCCTGATCATCGCAACTCTTCAGCTTCTCTAGTGGTTCCGACTATGCGTCCATCATCAGTGGGTGTTCAGCAGAGATTCCTCAGCCTTCTCTGGCACAATCAAGCTTATCCTTTCAGTTTTAGTTACAGATTCAATGCTCATTCATCTATCAATTCCCTCTAAGAATAGTCTTCATTCACTAGAAGAAGCTTGGAGACTCTTCATCTCCTCTAGTGATCACACAGAAGTCTCTTCGAATCTTCTAGCATAAACCATCAATGGTTTCTAGTAGTTACACTGTGAAGATCAACATTAGCCCTCCAATCATACTCAAATTCACCTGCACTGTTGTATTGGCTCCATGGGATCTTGCATTCATTTCAACATTTCGTCATTCGGCAATTTGGAATTCATGTGACCAAGTGTCTTGACACTCCTAGTCGCGATCCCCGAAACTCCGAAAAGGTGCTTGTCGCACTAGCTCCTTCCCCCATATTCCACCGATGTGACCACAAGCTACATTCATTTCACCTTTTCGGTATTTTCACGACCTTATGACCTTCATCGACCCTGATCGATGGTCCACGATCTCGATGAATTGACGATCCAGACCTCATCATGAATTTGCATCTCATTGTTCCCTAGATGGAGGTTCTTGTCACTCCAAATCGCGATAGGCGAAACTCCGAAATGGAGCTCAGATCAACGGTCCACGTTCTTGATGATCCGACGGTCCTGATCTTTTCACGATATCGCATCTAGCGAGTTTCCACACCATGCTCTGTTGACTCCAAGTCAGCGAAATTCCAATCACTTGCCACTTGTCCTATGATTCGATGGTCTAGATCAGATCTTGAATCAATGGCTTCGATCATATCGTGATTTCAACATTCTTATTGCAAAGTGTTTTGACACTCCAATTTCTGGTATCCGAAACCTTGAAATGGGGTTGGATCAACAGTCCACATTAAATCTTGATCTAACGGCTCAGATCATTTCACGATTTTGGCATTCCTGTGGTATTTTTTCTTGACTCTTCAAGTCACGATTCGTGAAACCACGAAATGGAGTCTTTGACATGCTCTGATCTTCTGCCACACGTCCCTCTTGGATCAACGGTCAAGATTTTATCAAGGCTTCAGAACTCTACGATCTTTCATTGTGCCTGATCAATCATTCAAATCAGTCCTCGATCTGATGGTTAGGATTAATTCACGATTTTGCATATCACGATTTCGAGACTCCTGTGGTAAGAGTTCTTGACATCTCTATCTCCCAATTTCTGAAATCCCGATAACCAAAAATCTGAAATGGAGTTGGACCACCACTTCAATCTTGAACTTTAAAGAATGTGCACGTTCTTCCTGATCCAACGATGTTCAGAACTTATGCTCATATCTGACACTTGATATATTTCCTCCTCTTCTGGTTGTTCTTCTTGTCTACAATCAGATCTGATGATCCTCCTTCTTTCGGGAATTTAATTGGGATCCAACGATCACTGACGCTTCTCCTCTCGAGCTTAGACACTGCGATCGACTCTGCCCTAATTATTCTTGAGATTACTTTGTTCATGTTTTTCATCGATGCTTACTCTCATATTTTCATCAATGACCTACCTACAATCCTTTGCACATTTGTTTCCATCTTTGTTGTTGTACTTGCCATCAATGACAAGCATACACTGTCTATAAAACATGCCAACAATAAGGGGATATGATCAATAGTTAAGTATGGTCCCTTAGACTCACTCTCCCCTTGAGTTATTTTCAAATCACCTTTTCCTTTATCCAAATTCCTGACACATTCTCTTATGTTTCCTCCTCCTCATCTCCTTTCGATTTTTTTTGGGTTTCTCATTGACATCCACTCCTAACTACATTTCTGAGGATAATATTTTTATAGGATGAGTGGTTTGGAATGTGCTAGCTTGGTATAATGAGGAAATTGTGTTTGGGGTATCACTTCCTAGGATCTTCTTCACCTCCTCCCAAAATTGTTGGTTTGTATTCCTTTCTACTAACACATTGGGATGATGCTTGTATGTTGGCTTCCTGGCAACAATGAAACAATGGGGTTCATATATCCATTGTTTCCATTTCTCAAATTCAAATTGTTTCAACATCTCTTCTGTTATAGAAAAAGTTGTTCTTTGTTCAACCAAAAATGGGCAACGTCCTTTGGTAGTGGGAAGGTGATTAATTTTTTGTGTTATAAAAAAAAAAATGATTAGCCATCAATATTTGATATACTCTAGATCCATCATTCTTGGTGTTAATAAACTAGGGAGCAAGAATGGTTCTTGTTCAAAATCATACACTCTAACAACAATATGGTCCTCTTCTATTAACCAATCACCTATCCTAGCATCCTTACTCAAATTTAGAGAGTGCCTCATTTCTGGGATGACTCTAGAGGTGGGATGCCATGTATGAGAGTATATGTGTCCCTCTTGTATTTTTTTACATAGAGGACGAAACCTCTATTTTTTGCTTATATTCTCATCCCCTCAGTTCATTGATTGATTGGATTCAAGATACAAATCTCATTAGTTATGTTCATTCCCCAAGCCTCAAAGTAGGGATCATTACGAATTAGGATGAGATATATGAAATAGTATTGATACTTGAAGTACACATTGATATGTAAGTTCTCTAGCTAAGCTTGCATGAACTCTTCCAAGAGACGAAAATAGTCAAAATTGGGAAGGACCATGGAGGTTAATCAAAATAGAAGAGAGGAAAACCCAAGGATATCCTCATAAACTACCGTGTCATGGTCATAACCTAGGATTTGGTAGATAATGGTCAGATCTTGCCTAGTAATTTCAGGGAACATGTGAGATTTGAATGGAGGTGAGGTACTTTATATTGGATTATTAGTGGATAAAAGGTGTTCTAGAAGGATTTCTTTATCAATTTGAGACAAATATTGATATTTGGTATCTAAAGTATATTCCTCTAGGGTATCATAAGAGGAATTATGGAAATGAAGCATTTGGTATAAGGAATATTATGATATAATGCAAACAAATTTATATCCACAGATAATGAGGGTACAATGATCATAACAGATATCACCAAAGATATCTCAGGGAAATTAAACATTTGCGGTATGTTGGAATGGGAAAGGTTTGATTCACATAAGTGTAAATAATCTTGACCATTGCTAACATTGGTCAATAAACTATAACACCATTTGGGTCAATTAAGGGCTCATATGCAACTAAAGGTTTCTTAGAGGAATGTGACTTTCTAGGGTTTGTAAAAGTATTCATTTTAACAATTAAATGATAGAAATAATTTGTAGGAGTGAATGTAGCGACCATAAGAGTTCTTGGGTTACCTTTTGACTATTGGAGGAAGCCCATGAGGAGGTTATTTCATTTTTCTTTTAAGATCATGTTTTTGAGTTTGTGCTTTGGAGATGGTGTTATTTATTCTCAATGAGGCATTTTCTCATCATTTTAACCCTTTGAGCACCACACGTCATCGTTCCATTGATGAAAACACTGAATTAGGTGAAGGTACATAATTTGAGTGATGTCAGTTGGGCTCACAGACACATGGAACACTCATATAGGTCCATGGTGGCTTCTATGTGGCATTGAGACAAGACACATTCCATTGTTGAAAGAGCCTTTGGTATCCTTTGTTGGGTCCCTCTCTTCCATGAGGAAGTTAATGGTTCATCCTTGTCAATTCCCTTCTAGCATGGCCATCTGTCCTCTATTAGTCCTAGGGTCCACTTTAATGTGATGGGTCTGTGTGACATGTCAATACCACATGGTTATTTTTTAGTGGCCATACATGCATCATGCCTCACTCGCTAAGTGGTAGGGCATGGAACCCACTCACTTTATAATTGTATAAGGACCAAAACATTTGGCAAAAAAATTCTTACAGTGTGTATATTTGAGTGAAGTGTTCTTAGAAGGTTGCAAATGAAGAAAAACTTGGTCCCCTTCAATGAATTGACATTTAGAATGACCCTGATCTTCTTGTTTCTTCATGTGATTCTGATTCATGATCAAATTTTCTTTGAGGGCACAGAGAATGGCCCCTCGAACTGTAATATTTATGTCAATATCCTAAACCTTGGAGACACATGGCATGTATGAGAGAACGAACGAGGGATTTTTCGCATAGATTCCTTCAAAGGGAGTCATGTGAGTGGAAGTTTGGTAAGATGTGTTGTACCACCATTAAACTACGGGTAGCCACTGAGCCCACTAATTTTGTCTCTTGGATGAAAAAACGTAAATAAATTTCCAAATACTTATTAACAACTTCAATTTGTCCATCAGTATAGGGATGATAGGTGGTTCTAAGATACAATTAGGTTCAATGGAGCCTAAAACGTTATTGTCAGAAATTGTTGGTGAAAGTTGGTTCATGATTAGAGAGAACAAATGAGGCATGCCATGGAGTTCGAATATATTATCCATAAAATTTGGAGCCACTATGGATTCAGTGAACGAGTGTTGAAGAGAACACATATGTTCATATTTTGAAAGACGATCTACGACCACAATGATGACTGAATTATTTCCCAATTTAGGTAAGCAAACAATGAAATCCATAGAACTATCGTGCCAAATAATAGGTAGAGTCGAGAGTGGTTGGAGTGTGCTTGGAGCTTTAACCGTTTCTCACTTGTTATGTTGATAGGTATCACATTCATCCACAAATGTGAATATGTCTTGTTTCATACCGTCTGAGATAAAATAACATTCGACCCATTCATAGGTTTTGGTAAACCCTAAATTCTCAGATGTGGGTGAAGGATGAAACCCAAGGAGCACCATGGATTTAAGGTTCAATTGTTTTCTTAAATATAGGTGACATTTATATATAAGATCTTAATTGTGCCAAGAGTACCTCAGAATCTTGAGGATCCTATTGAAATTTTTGGATTGGGCTAGAAATTTTAGGGTCTTGCAACCATTCTTGGCTAATATCTTGAATCTAGTGTACTACAATGAATGAGAGGGAAAATAGGGATCCTTCTTCTTCATATTTCCTTGAAATAACATCAAAAAACAAATTTCATTTTCCCTTGTAATTGATGATCTCATAATCATATCCAAATATCTTGGTGGCCCATATTTGTTTCTCCAGGGATGAAATTCTTTGTTCCAATTGAAAGAGCATCAACAACCACGTTTTATTTTCCCTTCTTGTAGATGATCTCATAATCATATCCAAAAATCTTTGTCACCTATTTTTTTTCTCCGGGGACGAAATTATTTGTTCCAGAAAATACTTGAGGCTATGATGATTAGTTTTAATTTGGAAGTGTTGACCCTATATATAAGGATGTGAGAGATCGAATGCATGTAGAATAACCAACATTTCCTTTTCAAGGTTTATTTTCCAAAATGTTGCTTTGATAGTTTCTTACGAGTGAAATCCAAAGGTCAACCATATTGCATGAGGATTGTTGAAATTACTTTCCTTGATGCATCACATTCCAGGACAAAAGTCATAGTGAATTTTGGTAGTGTCAAGACAAGATATTTTCACATAACATCTTTTAAGGCATAGAAGGATTGATCATCTACCAGAGTCCAACTGAAAGCATTCCTTTTAAGGAGAGAAATGAGAGGAGCTGCAATTTTTCCATAATTATGAAAAAACTTGTGATAATAGCTCGTTAAAACTAGGAAACCACATAGTATTTTAAGAGTTTTACGGTGAGCCCAATCCTTCATAGCTTCAATTTTCTTAGGATCCACCCATACACCATCCTTTCCTACAATATGATCCAGATACTCAACTTCAGAGGCTCCAAAAGCACATTTATATTGTTTGAGAAAAGGTTTGTGCTTAGACAGTAGATGGAGAACTTGACCCACATGGGTGAGATGGGATTGACAATTTTTACTATAGATGAGAAAATCATCAAAGACAACTATGACAAAATGACAAAGGAAATGATGAAATACATTATTCATGAGACTTTGAAAACTGGAGGGGGAATTACATAGGAAAAAGGGTATGACCAAGAACTCATAGTGACCCTCATGAGTTTTAAAGGTAGTATTGGGAATGTCTTCCTCTTTCATACATATTTGGTGGTAGCTAGAATGAGATCAAGTTTGGTAAAGTATTGAGCACCAATCAATTCACCCAAAAGGTAATCAATGAAAGGAATGGGAAATTTGTCTTTGATTGTGAGTTTGTTGAGGGAAAAAAAATTAGGACACATGCACCAAGTTACTTCTTTCTTGAGTACCATGACTAACCAAGAAGAATATGGGCTAGTACTAGGAAAAATAACACCTACTTCTAGCAATTCTTGAACAATTTTCGCAGTTTCATTTTTTTGGGCAAATGGATGATGATAAGGGTGAACATTGGGAGGAAGAATGCTTGGTACTAGAGGTATGAAATGATCACCGTTGCCATGTAAAGGAGGAATTCCATGGAGTTTTAAAAATAACTTGGTGTTGGGAGAGTATAGATTGGAGTTCAAGGTGCACAAAGGGTGTCTTAATGATGCGAATGGAATGGAGTTGGGAAATAATTCCAAAGTGAATTTTTTTTAGTAGCTTTTCCATTCGATGGGAATTGATGATCTCATATGAGCCTGCTGTGATGCCTTGGAACTTATACTATTTTCCTTCCTATTGGAATTGCATGGTTAGGTTCTTAATGTCCATGAGGATGGGGTTGAAAGTGCGTAACTATTCAACACCCAACACAATGTCACAACTTCCCATGTCGACAAAAAACAAATGAGATTTAAGGTGGCACTGACCAATTTGTAGGCACATATTTTCACAATTCCTGCCACATTTAATGGAACCACCATTGGAAAGCATGATTTGAAAATTGTTGATTGCACAAATATAGGATTGATTTCTTGGGAAATGAGACAATGAACAAAATTATGGGTGTTGTCATTGTCAACTAGGATTATGAATTTCCTATTCTTAATGTATCCAATTAGCTTGAGGGTTTAGAGACCAGAGAATATAGTGAGGGCACACAATGAAATCAACGGTTCAACTTCTGGTGGATCAGAGGGAGGAATAAGATCATCTACCAGGGGTAGCTATTCCACAAGGGAAACTTCAACAGGGGAAATTTTAGGGGCTATATATCTCCCATGGGATAATTCTCCATGAGTTTTCCAAAAACACGGTATGCCAATTTCCATTTTGTCTAAAAGCGATTTGTCCAAATTCTATAGAAAAAAATTGTTTTACCTTAAAAATACCCCTAATTTTATAGAAAATATATGAAATTCTTAGAAATTTGAATATTTTTACAAAAAAAATCGCCAAAATTTTTATGCTTTGCATATGAAGGACTACTAATATTCACGAAGGTTTCTACAATGTGAGATAAATTTTCATCCTTCAAATTATCCTTGAACTTGGACCCTCTAGTCAACAACGTCCTAAGAAATTACTATAAAAAGTTTATGTTCCTTACACTTGTGCCCCATAACATATTTGTCATCAAAATTATATCAAATACCATTGAGTTGTCATTCATCCATTTCTTCCCAAGTTAATTTCTCGATCTTTAGAGGAGTGACATCAAGGGTAGGATTGGTAGGTCTAGGGGAATGAATAAAAGATGGTTTTTGGTTTTGTGAAAATACAACCTATTAGGATTCCTTGGCACATTTAGTGTCTTCCAACCAAGTCTCGGGGTGAGCCATGAGGACCTAGTCTAATATTTCATCCTTTAGGAAATTAATGAAGCATACCTTAAAGAAGGAATATGACATGCCCTCTGTTCTGAAAGATAAATTCTCAAAGGTGGTGAGAAAGTATTCCACTATTCCCGACCGTTTCAACTTGGTCAAATGACTCAAATGGTGTGTGTTTGTGTCAAAGTGTTCATAAAGTTTGACCACAAATTGTGTCCAAGCAACATACCCTTGGAGTGAATTTTTACGCCATTTCCACCATTTCCAATGTTTAAGACCCATATAGATGACACCATAATGGAGTTTGGATAATTTATTAGTGATTCCATGTAAGGATAAATAATGGTCCATTTGTGTGACCCATCGTGTGGGATTCGAACCATCAAATTTTCTCACCTCGACTCTAGGAAGAAACAATTCTCGATGAGATTCATTGTATTGATAGGATTGGTAATAGGAAGAGTCAATATATTCATGGTGGTAAGGTTGTTCATAGGATATTGGGTCTAAGAATCGACTCATGAAGTGGTTCATATTGGCCGAAAGGGAGTCTATGGACTATTGCATACCTCGTAGATTAGTTTTGATGGTATCATTATTAGAGTTGAGCTTAGAAATATTGGAATGGATTTCTTGGATGGAATGCTTGTTCTTTCCTTTGTCAGCAAGAAATATGTTGAGTTATTGGGTGCGGGTGAGAGACATTTGGGGAGAAGAAAAAAGTGTGCATGTGGGTCCACATAGAAAAAGGATTACAGATGATGGGTATCATGAAAGATGGGGTGAAGAGATGAATCCAATGAAATAGGAGGAAAATAAGAGTGTTGGGAAGGGTGGGTGGGTCCATGGAAAAAAAGGATTACAAATTATAGGTACCACTATGATCAGGGAGAAGAGAGAAAGCCAATGGGATCTAGGTCCTAAATAATGATATTGGCGAGACCACTATACTCTTTCTTTTTACTCATGCAAAATTATACTCCAGTCTAAAGAATAATGCATTGACGAAATTCCCAAATTGTTAAGAGGGAAAATTGTGTAGGAATTTTTCAACCAGGATGTAGTAGGTAGGATTGCATGAAAAAATTTCCCTTCTATTATGTTCCATTCCCAAGGGTTAGGGTTTTCATAGTTCCTAAAGACAAGGTTTTTCCCTATGCTATATCTCTTTGATATACATGTGGGGATGAATAGTAGTACTCGACCCAATATCTGAGGGAACCAACTAAGGAGGCTCGACCAAACCCTTAGTTGTACTACCTTATTACCTATGTACTAGAGACTATCCTCCCAAGTGTTGTTCTGGGTGTCAATATAGTAGTCAAGTGGCCTATCGATTGATCTAAATATGGTTTCAGGAGACTTAGGAGTATCTGGATATACCTAATGGTACGTGGGAGTGATTGTTGTGTACAATTTTTGTCTGATGTGGTACTAATCAAAGGGGTACCTACAAGGGTTACAAAGGTTTCCAAGAAGGTGAAACATTTTCTTTGAGTAACCCCATGAAATCATATGTAGTATTCTTCCCTAGCGAAGTTTTACCTATTGAACAATAAATCTCTATGATTTAAAGATGGTGACAATAAGCCTCTCTACCTTGAAATTTTTTTCCACAATTTCTACAAAGGAAAGTTCTCTGATATAACTTGTAAGGTACCAAATGTATTATAAAAAGTAGAAACATAAATATTGCAACAGATACCATGGAACAACAAAATATAGAGAATAATAACACTAACAATGATACCTTTATTCATAGAAATCTAGGTTTACTTGTCTCTTAAAGGGGAAAAGATCAAAAAACACAGAGCTTTATTCCACTCTTATTTATGCTAATTCTATCCTATAAAGAACATTCTAAAACATTTCTAGAAGAAGAAGCTTATATTAAGTCTTCTTACATTATACTTGTTCAAGTTATTAAATAGGCTTTATTAACTAAAGTTGGCCTTTATTACATGGAAAATATATTATTCTACCTATGTTATGGATTAGGGAGATTAGGTCCCTAACACATGAAGAGGGATCAATATCATGTAATTATGGAACTTGGAGAAATTTGGAAGAAATATAAGAAGTTATCTGAATTTTTATGTTTTTCTTGTGGATTTCCTCATTCGAACTAGTGTGATTGATCTATGGATTTATTTTGCAGGATGAATGTAGTTGAATAATTGTGAATTCCTTTACAGCCTGAGATAGTCTGTGTTTCTTGTGAATAAATGAATAAATTGCTATGCCCATCGATTTTGTTTTCTCTTTGGAGGGAACTGATTTAAAACTCATGAGTACAAGCCATAATAGAATACAGGATCTAAATAATAGGCTACGCATACCCGGTTATGCGATTGATAGAGAAGGATTTGAGCGATGGTAGATCGTTGTAAAAAAGGTGAAGCATTGAAGATATGGTATCAAATTAATGCCATGAGTTCAATCTTGTGATGTTGTCTTCAACACAACCAGAGGTAAGAAATTGTTGTATTGCAGATACAAGATTTTCCTAAAATGCAGAATGTATGGCACAAAGCATGTGTTTATTCACTGCAAGTTTTGAATTGCTTTGAACATGTCACTATGGCGTGATTTATGAGGTTGATAGAATCCTCAGAGTGAACAAACAAAGGTATCATTGGTATCCAATACAAGTGATCTTTCTATATCTTTGTTTCTTATGAACCCTGCTCGTCGACATCTAGAATAGGAATCCAATCATTGTAGGAAAGAATGCACACATAAATGTTTGTGTGCGTGCGCGTGCACGCACTATTAGTTCGTGTACTTGGGGTGTGATTTAACAACCACAAAAGGAACAACTTTTTTTGAACTTCATTTCAGTCAAATCGGTGACATGTAGTTCGCACCCTGTAATTTTAATTCAATGCGAAACGGAATGTTTTGTCAAATTGTGGGTGAACCATTTGACTGGCGAATTCGATGATGAATCATGGTTAGCCTTGTCAAGGGGATGAGTTGGCTACTTCTTGTGTGAGGTCTAATACACATCCCTTCCATACAGTCTATAGCAAGAGAAAACGCCTTATAAATGGACAGGAATTGCATTTGAAGGAGATTGGGACAAGGTTGAAACCCGAAAGAGAGATAATCGTATCCAAAAACCAAGTGATTGTAGGTCTAGAAATCAAGTTGGAAAAGGGTGCAGAGGAAACATAGAAGGAATTGAGTCGATATGCGTGGTAAGGAAGGAAGCCACAGTAAGAAGAGATGTCAAGTGCCAGAATACTTAAATTGGCAGGAGTTAAGACAGGGGGTTTAAATAAATCTTGTAGCCAAACATTCCAGTAACATCCCATTGAATTTTTCTAATTCTTGATTTAGTTACGTGATATATGATTCCTGCTTGAAATAAATGAAAAATTAGAGCTTTGATTTAATAGACCAGGGAGCTTCGTTTAGAAGAGGACATTGTTTTATTTAGGTCTTGGTATTAGAGAGGGGTTCTTGAAAGTTCTAAAGGTATTATAAGAACCTCATTTCCAACAAGTGGTATAAGCAGGAATATTCCTATGTGCAACGAAGGAGAAGTATATATATGGAGGAGATCTGGGAGGTAAATATGTATTTTGAATTTTGCAACTAAACTCTAGCAGAGTATTCATTGTGCAGGTAGCAACAAGTGGATAGAAATAAGACTTTTTGTGTCCAAAACCATTACAACAAAGAAGCTGTAACATAGGACAACTTCCAGCTGAGATTGGGAAGAAGTTGTTGACGAAGGAGAGTAGTGGAAGCTCTCATGAGAAGTGGGTAAAGTACATAAGCTTAGAAGAGTAGAGGAAGCTCAAAGGGTTCTAGTAGAGAGATACCAAAATTCCAGGTTCATGAGAAAACCTTGGTGAGGTATTTTTTAGTAGGGTGAATAAAAATTGTTACCGCAAAGGCTTATTTGCAATTCACAATTGAGTATGGGGAAGCTCACAGAGATGAATATAGAAAATGATGCCAAGGATTCAAGAGAAAGAATCCACAACACGATATATGCCAAGGAATTTGACAGGGAGATAACTGAGTTGAAAGGGAAACTGAGTGTAATAATCAAGCTACTACATGAGTGGATGGAAGAAGACCAAAAGTGTGGTTGGAGAATGAAGAAGAAGGTCAACTGGCCTATCAAACATTTGTATGAGAGGAATTTGAGACAATGGTTCAATTCCTGGATGAAGATAGAAGAAGAAATCGATGGAACTGAGTATGGATAGAGATCCAAGGAGGAAGAGGTAGAATTTCACATATGTGAACCAAAATGAGGACCAATCCTTGGAGAGGATGAAAATGATGAGTGTTGGGAAAGAAAATAAATATTTGTGTGTGTATGCAGGAGATGATGAAGACCATGCAAAATAAGTTTCCACCAGGAAATAGGAAATGGATCAACAAAGAGATCGTACACAACCAAGAGAAAAGGAAGAAGACAAAGATAGATGAAAGAGAAAAGGAGTTCACGGAAAAGTACACCTCATGCACATAATGTGGAGATGAAGCACAGCTCTTGTTAGAAAAAGAGGATCGGGGAGTAATAAAATAAAACAATTGAAGAAATAAAACATAAAAAATACACAATACAATAGAGACACAGATATATGTGGTTCACCCAGTATGGGATACATCCACTAGAGAAATTTCCAGGCCCTTCCGTTTTATTATCCAACAAAATTAAGGGATACAACCTACAATGCAGCAACTACAACTTCCTCTTATTTCTCTCACATTCTCCTCTATTAGAATACCATAGTCACTCACATACACAACTACAATACAATTCCCTCATAAAAGAGGTTTCCTTCTAGGGAAAAAAACCCTAACATAACTTCTACATCTACGACCTTATAATGAACAATCCAGATTGAATACGAAATTACAATATTCTAAATTGTGTATCTAGGCTCCACAACCAACAACGCCAAGATAGATAAGTTATACAATAACTCCTTAAAGAATAGGGGAAGCTCCTCACAATAACCAATTACATTCATACTTCACAATTCACATGTCAACAATAATGAATAAACGATCTCTATATATACCTATTCACACTTTCACATGAGGCCCCTTTACTATTAGTCAAACCCTATTACATATATGTTTACACATTACATGTACACTTAGGCCCATAAATTCCCCCCCTTAGGTTCATACCGTATACATTTATCCCCATATATGTCCCCATTGGGTCATAATAAAGGCATACAATAAGATAAGAGCAAGAATATTTCAAAAAATAAAATGAAAAATAGCAACCTTATGATAGAAGAAGACAAGGCAAGGTGGAAAAAATAGCCTGTTGAAGAAGAGAAACTCAGTGAAAGAGATAGTATATTTTGAGGAAGAGTTAAAGTTTTTGGAAAAGTGGCTAGCAAACCCCAAGGTTGATGAAGATTGCAGAGAGGTTATATACATAGCTAAATAGCATCAAAGAATTGCCAACAATAATGGTATAGCTGAAGAAGTTGATGATAAAGGATTTATTACATGATCAGGACAACATGAATCAATACTTGAACCCAATAAATAGCATGGAAACAACATTCTTCCATTTGCAGAACATAGGAGTGAAGGAGAATAAGATGTTGTCTTGGAAAGAAGTAAGGATATGGGGAGTGTTGTTAAACTCATCATGAGTTCAACTTATAATCAACCAATTGTAGAAAGACTAGAGGTTCCAAAAGTTGAATGTATGAAGGAGACAACATCCTACATACATGTGCTAGTACAACATACTATATTGAAAATTATTTTTGTGAATGATAAGGAGCCTAGACAAGTTGAGGAAAAATTTATTTCCTAGGATGTATTTATTTTATGTGCAGGTGCAAACAGAAACAATAATTCTAGAAATAGAAGTAGTTAGTATTTCATAAAGAAGAAAGAAGATTGGATAAAGAAGTTAGGTTCCTTAGCTATTTGTAAAGAACTGTATAAAGAAGAATGGAAGAGGGTTCTTATAAGTCTCACACAAAGAATTTATAAGGGAATGTCTCAGGAAGGGAAAATCAGTATGCATGGGAAGACATATGTTTTGACAAGTGAATAGTATCTTTAGGGAGTTGAGGACAACAAAAGATTTGAAGACAAGAAGATGAAAATATCCATACATAGTTTGTATAAAGAACTGAAGAAACAAATGAGAATAAATTGGATGTACCATCAAAAAAAACATAGTTGGACAATGCATTGGATGAGTTATGAAAGTTTATGATGAATATGCCTAAGTGGAGATACATTGGGGTGAAGAAGACAATTAGTAGAAATATTAGATGACTAAACGTACTTGTGAAAGTAAAGAAAGAAGACAACAACATAAAGTATGGGTTACAAGCGAAATGAACCAAATAGAATACTCGTGAACAAGAGTCCAAGAAGTTTTGTACCCTGGGAGTCCCATGGAAGAGAATATCTCCCAAGTCAACATTGTTGTTGAAGCCTACATGAGGTATTAGGTTTCCGTTGTTGAATTAATTGTCTTTTCGTAAAGTCTACAAAATGTTCTAGAAGATTCTATATTAGTCCATGTAGGGAGTGTTTGTTTTATTTAATTGGCATGTAATGAACCAGAATTTTTTATTTCTGGCATATAGTTGAGAAGTAGTTGAGAAGTTGTGTAAATTAGGGGTTTCTATTTAGACTTTCCCAAAGATAGAGGATTTGATCCTATCTCTAGGATTCAAACTCATCTTCTTGCTGGTTGTATAAATAAACTAGTTATAGTATGTATAGGCCGCACTAAAGGACACTACGATAATGTAATTATGGAACTTGAAGAAATTTGGAAGAAATAGAAGAACATGTTTGAATTTCTATGTTTTTATTATGAATTTCCTCATTTCAACTGTTGTGATTGATATCTATGTTCATTCTCTGCAACATGAATATGGTTGAAGAATTGTGAATGCATTTACTATGTGAGATAGATTGTGTTTATTGTGAACGAATGAAGGCATTTCTCTACATGTGGATTTTGTTTTCTCTGCGGAGAGAACTAATCTAAAACTCGTGAGTACAAGCCATAATAGAACGCAAGATCTAAAGAATAGGTTGTGCATACCCAGTTGTGCTATTGTTAGAGATGGATTTGAGGGATGGTAGAACGTGGCAAAAGACAAGTGAAGCATTGGCAATATGGCATCAAATTAATGCCATGAGTTCAATCTTGTGATGTTGTCTTCAAGATAGCCAGAGGTAATAAATTGTGGTATTGCGTTTACAAGATTTTCCTAAGAACACAAAATGTATGGCACGGAGCATGTGTTTAATTACTGTAAGTTTGAATGAGTTTGAATATGTCACTATGACACGATTTTTGAGATTGACTGAATCCTCAGAGTGAACAAATGAAGGTATTCTCGGTATCCAATACAGGTGATGTTTCTAGATCTTTGTTTCTTTCAAACCCTTCTTGTTGGAATCCAGAATAGGAATCCAACTATTGCGGGAAAGAATAAACACGCATGCATAATCTATCGGTTCGTGTCATTGTGCTGTGATTCAACAACCAAAAAAGGAACAAAACATTTTGAACTTCATTTCTGTCAGATATGTAACATCTGGTTCGAGCCTTTTAATTTTAATTGAATGAGAAAATGAATGTTTTGTCAAATGGTAGGTGAACCATTTGACTGGAGAATTTGATATGAATCACGGTTAGCCCAGTGAAGGGAACGAGTTGGCTACTTGTTGTGTGAAGTCGAAGATGAAAAGATTAAGTGATGCATACCCCTTATCCCTCTTAAGGGCTATGCGACCTCCCAGTCAGGATTTTCTTGTTCCAAAGCCGAAATGCCTCTTCTGGTTCCAAACTAGAACCCTTCGAATGAACACACAGGTCCCCCACAAATGCTCAATTGACTTTTCCAAGCGCCAAGCACGAGCTCCCACAGCACACGACCAAGAGCCGTGACCGCACCCTTATCTTTTCTGCCTTTCGTGAATCACGATTCAGGATTTGGGAGACAAGGACCTCTGTCCTTCCAACTTGCGATACCCGACATCGCGATGTGGGTCAACGGTCCAGATCTTCCTGTGATTGACGGTTTATTTTGAATCGCGATCTCGTGACTTGGGTTTTCAAGCACAAAGAACTCCGCCTCCCAACTCGCGATACCCTAGTTCGCGAAATGGACCGACCTCGCTATTTCACGATCTCGCGACTCGGGGTTCTGAAGCGCAAAGAACCCCGCCTCCCAGCTTGCGATACCCGAGTTCACGAAATGGACCGACGGTCCAGATCTATCTGAGATCGATGTCACTATTCCTCCAGAGATTTGGACGTCAAGAAGCCCTTGCCGCTAACCTTCTTGTAGCTCCACCTTATCCAATGACTTGCGGGGTTTCAGTGTTTCTTCTCGAGGACTCTCCACTGTCTGTTCAAATCTTTGAGATCTCCCCTCCTGGGTCTACATAGGGTTAAAGCCTGTGCTCCTACCTCAAATCAGACGGTCCGTGAGATTCTCCACCGCGATCCAATGCTCGACGACATTCTAACTCCTGAGATTTTACTCGCTTCAGACTTAGAAGATTTTCTAAGTCTTCGAAGACTCGGTCTTTTCTTCTTCCAGGGAATGAGTTCCTGGATCACGATAACACTTTCTGAAGTGTTGTTCCTCCTAAGATTTGTCTGGTTCAGACTTCAATTACCCGCGCACTCCTTGCATCTCAGGGATTTCGATAACTCACATCCACAGTATTTCTCACTGAGAAATTCCTCCAGATTTCCTTACATTCCTCTTTGGCTCGATGCATGCCTTGCAAAGCTTCCAATGAAGAGAAACAATTGAAACTGGAAAAACTCACAGTTCCATCCACTTGTTCATGAAAACAGAAATGACAGGAAAAGACACACAATCCACACACCATACATTTGGGTAAATTTTCCTTCTGTTATATTCACAAGTGCCCAATGGCTACATAATACATTCAAAATTATTGTAACTCAAAAAACTGAGATCTCCTGCTAACTCGCAATTCTCTCTTACAACTAATTTCTCTCTGTATTACAACTCTCTCTAACGGGGTGTACAAACTTCTATATAACTCAAAAATGTTTCTAGGGTTTCCCCTGGATACTTGCCTACTCTAAAATTCATCCTACGCTATCTTAGTTCAGTTGCATTCCAGAGCCGAAGTGGAAACTCCTTCTCTATTTACAATTTCAAAACTTCCCTCAAAGGGTAAAATTCGACAGTGGTTCAAACATGCCTCCAAAGGTGAATTCGGGCACTAAGTGGAGGCGGATTCTGAAATAGGTTGTAACTGCCCACGATGAAGTTCTGGAAGAACTCTCGCATATTGAGTGGTCATGCCTCTGTGCGCTTGCCAACGATGCTTCTGCATCATACTCCCCTTGACAAAAATTCATGGACTTCTGTCCATGACCTCCTCTACCAACTTTCCCTACTTCTAGATAGCAGCTTTGTTTTCCCAATAGGCATATTCTATTGGGCATCCCTTCCATTTGACCAAATACTCAAAATAAGTCTTCCTCCTGATCTTCTTGCCAATCCTCTGATCCAGAATCTTCTCCATCTGTAGCTTTTCTGCCACAGGCATCTGCTTCTCCCACTGAATTTTTCCTTGAGCTTCTGACCCTTCTGTGTCATCTTTCCTGTACGTATATAGGTCTGAAACATTGAATATGGGCGAAATACCCACACCATCTACCAGCTCAATCTCATAGGCGTTTGCATCAAAATTCCTCAAGATCTTACAGGGTCCTATATTTTTCATCTTCAACTTGTTGTAGGTTCCCCTAGGGAACCTTTCCTTCCTGAGATGTGCTAAAACCTCATCTCCCACTTCAAATTGAAGTTCCCTGCGATGTTGATCATCTCTATGCTTGTATTTATGATTAGAACTCTCCAACTATCCTTAGATCTAGCTATGGAATTGCTCCATCTCCGCAGCAAAATCCTCTGCTCTAGTGCTACTGTTGTCACCTTGTTCTAAGTCTCTCAACTCAAACACTCCCTTGGGTTTCATTCCATAGAGTACTTGGAATGGAATCCTTCCAGTGGTCCTATTTTGTGATTCATTGTATGCAAATTCTGCTTGTGGCAGAATTTGATCCCACTTGTTGTGGTGTTTAGTAACCAGACTTCTCAATAAGTTCCCCAAACTTCTATTTACCACCTCAGTCTGCCCATCTCTCTGAGGGTGATAAGATAAGCTGAAGGAAAAATTTGTCCCCATATTCTTCCACAACGTCCTCCAAAAGTGACCAAAAAATTTTGTGTCTCTGTCTGAGACAATGCTCTTGGGTAGACCGTGAAGTCTCACAACTTCTCTAAAAAACAGATTTGCAACATGTGTTTCATCACTGGTCTTCTGGCATGGGATGAAATGTGTCATCTTTGGAAACCTATCCACCACCACAAATATGGAATCGAATCTGCTTTGTGTTCTTGGCAATCACAACATGAAATCCATGCTTATTTCATCCCAAGGCCTCTCTGGTATTGGCAATGGTTGATACAATCTAGTGTTCTGTCTTTTCCCCTTTGCATGTTGGCAGATCCTACATCTGTTCACAAATTTTATCACCTCTATTCACATACCTAGCCAATAGTATGACCTTCTCAACCGTGCAAAAGTTTTATCATGGCCGAAATGTCTAGCCAATCCTCCACTATGCTTCTCCTTCTGAAGATTGTCCCTCATTGAGCATATTGGTATGCACAATTGATTTCCTCTGAACAATAATCCTTCCTGAACCATATACTCTATCCACTGAATTCTATCTCTCAGTACAGGGCTTGTACATGCTTCGTAGGCCTCCTTGAAATCTGTATCATCACAATACATATCCTTAAGGCGTTCAAACCCCAAGGTCTCCACCTGTAGTTCTTGCAGAATTAAACATCTAATGCTTAACGCATCAACAACTTTGTTAGCATTCCCAACAATATGCTTTATGAAAAAAGTAAAATTTTGCATAAATTCAACCCATTTTGCATGCCTCTGATTCAGTTTTTCCTGTTGGGTTATGAATTGTAAATCTTGGTTATCGCTGTACAAGACTAACTCTTGTGGGACAAGATAATGCCTCCATTTATTCAAAGCTTGAATTATGGCATAAAACTCTTTATCATATGTGGAGTATTTCTTCTTAGTCCCATTCAGCTTCTCGCTAAAATAAGCAACAGGTCGATTGTCCTGACTCAGAACTGCTCCTATTGCAACTCCACTTGCGTCACATCTTACCTGAAATGTCTTCCTAAAATTTGGCAAGAAGAGAATTGGTCATTCTGTTATCTTCTCCTTCAGTATATTGAAGCTCCTTTCAACCTCCTCTGTCCATTTAAAATATTTGTGCCGCTTCTTCACTGTATCCATCATTGGTCCACAAATTCCACTAAAGTATTTAATGAACTTCCTATAGAAACTTGCTAAACCATGAAATCTCCTTACTTCAAACATGCTCCTTGGTGACGACCATTCCCTGATTGCTTTCACCTTTTCTGGATCCATCTTCAATTCATTCAAAGATATCACAAAACCCATAAAAATGAGCTCCATCTTCATAAAATAGGACTTCTTCAGATTGATCGGTAGCTTCTCCTGCTGTAGCCTCCTCATTACTAGCGTTAGGTGCCTCAAATGATCTTCTTTAGTCTCGCTAAAAATTAGTATACCATCCAGATATACAACCACAAACTTACCAATGAAACCTTTTAGAATTTCATTCATCATCCTCATAAAAGTGCTTGGGGCATTCGTTAAGAGAAATGGCATAACCAGCCACTCATACAGACCTTCATTCATCTTAAAGGTTGTTTTCCATTCATCACCTTCTCTCATCCTGATCTGGTGATATCCTCTTTTCAGATCTATCTTAGAAAATAAATTTGTTGCACTTAAGCAATCGATTAAGTCAT